>JAJPUD010000745.1:204968-311316 GCA_023553655.1 Myrmecobius fasciatus | reverse complement strand
AAAAAAAAAAAAAAGAAAGAAAGAAAAATTTTCCCCTAGCCATAGATACAATAAATCCTGATCCCATTTCCTAACAATTTTTTTTTTATGGTAGGATCTTTTATATTCAACTTGTATATCCATTTTGAGCCTTTTTTTTTGTGACATTTAGTGTAAATTATTGGTCTAATGTTGATTTCAGTCAAACTTTTGAAATTTAATTTACCTACCACTTTTTGTCAAATAGGGAGTTGTTCCCCAGATTTGACCTTCTTGAGGATAAATATGGATACATTTAATTAGCTTAGACTTATCAAACATTGAGTTATTGAGTTTATTTTTATTATTTTTTCAAGTATCTCATTTCTATTTTTTAATCAGTTTTAGTGATTATTGCTTTAGAGCTATTTTCCTTTCATTTTTATTTGTTTTCTTTGAAATGTTTAAACATTTTTTCATACAAGTAAATTTTGCTAATACTTAACTAGCTCTATATAAAATATCCTTTTGTCAGTTTGATTAGTATAGCATTTTTTGCAACAATTTGTGTAGTATTGCAGTTTTTATTAAATAATGGGACTTAACCATGAAAATGAATACAGATTCAATTATTAAATTGTACTTTGTTTTAAGTATTGTTGGTAATTACATTTATATATCTTTGTAGATTGACTGCCAGATATTTTATGTATTTTGTAATTATTTTAGAGGAATTTCCCTTTGTATTATTGTCTCTCATATCATCATTATCTTTTGTTATTGTTACATAGAAATACTAGTAATATTTATGAATTTATATTTCATCCTGTTATTTATTGGTGACATTATTTAAATTAGTTTCTTTGCTGAGCCTCTGAGATTTTCTAAGTAAATGACTGTAATCTGACTTTTCAAGACCTCTTGGAAATGGTTGGGATAGATTCATCAAGGCCAGAATAAGTCAGGAAATGTGTGCACATATGTAAAATCAGATTGTAGATCACACTCTTTAACTGTATGTCTCCCTCAGGGACCTGAGCCTTCTGCTCTTCTCCCTTTATACTGCTTCATTTGGCAATCTCATCAGCTCCCATGGGTTTAATTGTTATCTCTATGCTGACGATTCTCAGATGTACCTTTCCTGCCCCAATCTCTCTGCTGACTTCCAATCTTACCTCTCCAACTGCCTTTCAAAGCATCTTGACCTGGATAGCCAACAGACATATCTTAATCTCAGCATGCCCAGAACTGAACTTTCCCCTTCTCCTTCCTTCCCTGTTATGTAGAGAACACTAATCTCCCAGTCTCTCAGACAAGCTCAAAACCAACTGTATTCCTCACTCTCTCTAACCCCTCATGACCAATATGTTGCCAAGGCTTGTCAATTTCACCTTCATAACATCTCTCCAAGATGCCCCTTCTGCCCCCTGATACTGTTTCCACTCTGACAGGCCCTTTATCAACTTGCATGCCTCAAGTCTCTCCTCACTTCATTCCATCCTCCATTCAACCAATAAAGTGATTTTCTCAGATCTGACCATGTTACTACTTAATAAAATCTAGTGATTTCTTATTGCTTCCAGGGGCACATACCAAATGCTTTGTTTGGTACTTAAAGCTCTTCATAATCCCCAGATAGAATATACACATATTCTATGGGAGGCTGGCCTCCGGTCTGTTCCAGGAACAAAACACTGTATTTTTCAGCTCTAGGCCTTTTCTCTGGCTGTTCCCCATGCTGAAATGTTCCCCCTCCTCCACTCTGACTACTGACTCTCCTGACTTTCTTTATGTTCCCTCTAAAATCCATCTTCTACTGGAAACATTTCTCAATGCTAGTGTTTTCCCTCTGTTAATTATTTCTTATTTATATAGCTTTGTTGTTGTGATGTTTCAGTCATGTCTAACTGTTACTTGAGTTGGGATTTTCTTGTCAAAGTTACTAGAGTGGTTTACCATTTTCTTCTCCAGTTCATTTGATAGATGAATAAATTAAGGCAATCAGGGTTAAATGATTTGTCTAGGGGTCTTACAGCTAGTAAGTGTCTAAGTCCAGATTTTAAATCAGGAGGATGATTCTTCTTGACTCCAGGTCTGTCATTCTATCCACTGCATCACCTAACTAATTTGTATGTATTTGTTTCAATGTTGTCTATGCTTTTAAATTGTAAGTGTCTTGAAGCAGGGAATGTCTTCTGCCTCTTTTCGTATCCTAGCACTTAGCACCATGCCTGGAATGTAATAGATACTTAATAAATATTGATTGACTTGGCACATTCAGAGGTGATATAGTGGATAAAGTACTAGATCAGGAAAAAGGAACACCTTAGGTCTAATCCAACTTTAGATACTTTAGATAGTTAAATCTAGATAAGTCAATTAACTTCTGTTGCTTCTGTTTTCTCTTATGTAAAACAGGGATAAAATAGCAACTGTTCCTTGCTGTTATAAGGATCTAATGAGATCATATTTATATTATTATTTTACATGTAAAGCCTTGTACCTACCCAGATCACCTAACATGGAAGTTTCCACATGAGAAATGCTAGGGATTTAAGAGAAGACAAGACATTCTTTGTTCCCCTTCCACCTATATAGGAATAGCCTAGTTCACTTGGCTGTATATATATATAAAACTACCAAACTGGAGTAATTTCTTTCCAGCTGTATCAAGATAAAATAAAGGTCTTGTTCACACATTTATCTATCGCAAGTATCATGAACTGAAGACGAGAGGAAGAGGTCTATTGGATAGGGGTGTCATTATGTGGCTCCAAGAGAGAAAGGATAAACATCTATAGCCTCTTCTCTCCCCATCCTCTCCAAAGGACACTTTCATTCCTGCTAGGAGGAGAAGGAGGAAGTTAGGGCCAGAGGCCATCACTCTGCTCTCAGAAAGAGGGGATACCAGGTTGGAATTATATCTACCTGCTCCCTTGAATATTATTAATTGGTCTAAGGGAAATGATATGATTCAATCTAATTTCTGATCCATGTGTTATTGGGGAAAGGAAGACCCTAACTTCTCTATCCAAGGCCTCACCCCTTTCCCATCAAATACCAGTTTCACAATAAACATACACCCAGAATAGCAAATAAATCCATTTTTCCAAATCAGTAGCAAAACAGAAATCAGAGAAGATAAACAAAGAAAAATATATACCATTCAATGCAGAATAAAGAAGCTCTCCTATTGCAAGCTTAGCCAAGAGAGAATCCTCAATTTTATAAAGGGGAAATGCCCAAAATCTTTAATGTAGCAAGAAGATAGGGACATGATGAAGACTGCCAGGTTCTCTCACATCTTCCTAAAGTCTCTTCCTTCAGCAACCTAATCTCTTCCATCTTTCCTCTTGAAGAGGGAAACCAGAAGAGCTCAAAGTGACTCAAAATTCAAAGACCTCAGTAGGACTGAGAGAGGCTGGAACTCTCCTGCCCTTCATTAATTCCATCTTGCCTCTCTTGCAGAGTAAAGCTTTCATTTTCACCAATACGGAGAGCTTCCCATACTAACGATTTTAAGATAGAGTTGCATTATTAATTTTTTTTAAAGAGAGGTATCTGCCTAAATTTTATCTTAGGTTTTTATTCCAAGTAGCTACAGCAAGAGTGAATTAGTAGGGGAAAGACAGACTGAGACAGGAGACAGAGACAAACAGAGACAGAGAAATTGAGAGACAATCAGAAACATAGTCAATCATCAGATAGAGAAAAAGAGACTAGAGACACAGAGAATTCCAATTAATTCCACCTCACTTAGCAATTTAGTGTAATGACATGCCAAAAACTGAAATTCCTTTTAGGAATATGGAGCATGTAAGGAAGAAGCCAAGCAGATAGGACCAGTCTTAGTGAGACTTGATACTGACAGCAAGACAGGCATGCCATACCATGAAATACAGTTTGTTGAGAGTAAATGCTTTCAAATTCATTTGATACACTGGTTAATTTGGGGGAGATTTTTTTTTAAATCCATCTTTTTAATTCTTTGGTATAAGGTATGTCTCTCTTACTGGAATAAGAAGTCTCTATAGGTGGGAAAAGAAAACATTGTGAAACCAATATCAATAAAAATAAAGTTTGTTAAAGAGTTGAACCTTATGAATTTATAGTTATGAATGAGGTCAAAAGACAAATTTAGCCATAGGATAAGGGTATGTAGAAAAAAAATCAGAGGGATTTCATGTTTTGAGTAATTTGGGGCATATTCCAGATAAACCTCTGGCCCTTTATTAAACCTGGTGATCAGCTAACTTCATTCAAAGGTTTGAGAGATGGTATGAGCTGTGAGAGGGTTGAATAAATAAATTAGGTGTAATAACATTAATAACTAGCATTTAAGATTTGCAAAGCACTTTACAAATATCACATTTTTAACTTTGCAATAAATGGGAAGTAGATGCTAATTTTCCTATTTTACATATGAAGAAACTCAAGCAGACAAAAGATTAATGATTTGTTACAGGATCATACAAGTAATAAAGTATCTGAAGTCACATTTTAACTCTGCACATCCAGATTCCTTATCTAGCACTCTGGTGATTGCCCTTCTTAGCTGCCTCCAGTACTCAGCCGTAAAAATACTTAGCTGACTAACTAATCATTTAGGAATTCACATGTAAATACATCTGGTCCTGGGGATTTTTTCTAAGGGAGTTGATTAATGACTTGTTCTATTTCTTTTTCTAAAATGGGACTATTTAAGTAATTTATTTCCTCTTCTGTTAATCTGAGCAATCTGTATTTTTGTAGATATTCCTCCATTTCATTTAGTTTATCAAATTTATTGGCATAAAGTTGGGCAAAGTAACTCCTGATTATTGCTCTAATTTCTTCTTCATTGGTGGAAAGTTCTCCCTTTTCATTTTTGAGACTAACAATTTGATTTTCCTCTTTCCTTTTTCTAATTAAATTAACTAGAGGTTTATCTATTTTGTTGGTTTTTTCATAAAACCAACTTTTAGTTTTATTTATTAATTCAATAGTTTTTTGCTTTTAATTTTAATAATTTCTCCTTTTATTTTTAGGATTTCAAGTTTGGTATTTGATTGGGGGTTTTTAATTTGTTCTTTCTCTAGCTTTTTTAGTTGCAAGCCCAATTCATTGATTTTCTCTTTCTCTATTTTATACAAATGGGCAACTAGAGATATAAAATTTCCCCTTGTTACTGCTTTGGCTGTATCCCACAAATTTTGGTATGTTGTCTCATTATTGTCATTCTCTTGAATGAAATTAGTAATTGTGTCTGTAATTTTCTGTTTCACCCATTCATTCTTTAGAATAAAATTATTTAGTTTCCAATTGGTTTTTGGTCTATTTTCTCCTGGCCTTATATTGCAGGTGATTTTTATTCCATCATGATCTGAAAAAATACATTTATTATTTCTGCCTTCCTGCATTTGATTTTGAGGTTTTTGTGTCCTAACACATGGTCAATTTTTGTATAAGTTCCATGGACTGCTGAGAATAAAGTAAACTCCTTTCTGTATCCATTTAATTTCCTCCAAAGATCTATCATACCTAACTTTTCTAACATTTTGTTTACCTCCTTAACTTCTTTCTTATTTATTTTGTGGTTTGATTTATCAAGTTCTGAGAGAGGGGTTGAGATCCCTCACTATTATAGTTTTGCTGTCTATTTCTTCTTGCATCTCTCTGAACTTTTCCTCTAGGAATTTCCATGCTATACCACTTGGTGCATATATGTTTAGTATTGATATTGCTTCATTATCTATGGTACACTTTAGGAAGATATAATTTCCTTCTTTGTTTCTTTTAATTAAGTCTATCTTTGCTTTTACTTGGTCTGAGATCAGGATTGCTACCCCTGCTTTTTTTTTGTTCACCTGAAGCATAATAGATTCTGCTCCAGCCTTTTACCTTCACCCTGTATGTATCTCTATGTTTTAGGTGTGTTTCTTGTATACAACATATTGTTGGGTTCTGGTTTTTAATCCAGTCTGCTATCTGCTTCCTCTTTATGGGAGAGAAAAAGAAATGGAAACATTAAACACAAAGACAGGTTAAGGAATTTACTATCTATCCTCAAAAGATCTTTCTGTCCTCCATTTCTTAGGCTCTAGCTCAACTCAAACAAACTTTGCATTATCTCTTCTATACTAGATACTTCAGTCCCCTCACCAAGTCCACAGCAAACTTTATTACTAGTCTTTAGACTGAAAAGACCTTAGATATTCAGTTTCCTAAATAAGAACATGTCACATGTTTGTCAAGACAGGAAAAATATACCAAAGTTAATGGTACAGCCAGGACTAGAATCAATGATTTCTAGCTCCTAATTCCTAAATCACTCATATGGAGAGAAAAATTTGTAACAGAAAGCTTTGCAAGGGTCAATGTTGAAAAATTACCCATGCATATGTTTTGCAAATAAAAAGCTTTAATAAAAACAACAACAACAACAAAAACCCACCACCACAACAAAACAATTTGTTTAGTTTAGGAATTAGTGATTTTTAAACAATAGATATCACCTATAAATTTGTCTGGACAAGAACATTCTTTTTTTTCTTTTAGTTGGGTTTCATTTCCTGAGACTAAGTTGTTAATGATTTTTATGTCATATACTATTATTTTATTTGTATTTTAAAAATAACCTTCGACATATTTTAAAATATCAGTTTTGTCATTGTACATATATGTATAGCACATCCTGGGATTTCCATTTATTTCTTCTTGATTGTGATTTTACCTTGTTCATTTTTTATTATGGTAATTTGGACAAACAACAATAAAAAGAGTGAAAATGCTACATCGTGAACCACACTCAGTTCTCACACTGTCCAAATTTCTCTGACCTTCTTCCCCCAGGGTCCTAAAGTTCACCGATTCTAAAACCCCTGTGGACAGACTTGAAAGGGCAGTTTTCTACTACCTTAAATTTGGGGGCTTGTGTGTATTTAAATTGGAATTCTGATTCTGAAATTGTAGGAGATAATTTCTATTAACTATTATGTGCTAAAATTGTGAACTTGTTTATTCTAGTATAAGATTTTAGAAATGTGTGAGCATTGATATTGAAGTATTGTTACTAGAAATTTACACTTGTATTTGATTTGATTTTAAGTTAAAATTTTTGTTTCTGTTGAGGTTGGGAAGTGGACCAGGTGTCTCACATGAATTTGCAGGCTTGAATTCATTTCTTGGTTAAGGGGCAAAGTTTTATTATAATTATAATGCCATTAGAAGCAGATTAAATTTCAAGAAAATATAACAGAGTACTAAGAAAGAGAGAACACCTTTATCCAGCTTTCTATCATTGACATGCTAATTCTATGGGCCAAATGTAGGAAGAAGAGTGGTGGTCTCTGGAATTTGATTCTCACTGACCAAAAGATTATCATTATTGTCTCAGGAGTTTGGTCCTTGGGATTATCCTGAGGCTAGAAGCTATTTGACAGTCAGCAAAGAATTAAGAAGTGGTATGTTCAAAATAAAACAGATTGTTTTTCTTAGATTGGTAATATGGGAAATCCCTGAGGCAGACTTCAAAGCCAGAAGATTTGGATTACGGACTTGTTAGAATAGAGGCCCCTTAAGATCAGGGGACCTCAAAATCATTGCTGTTTCCCCTAAAGCTATATTATATCAGTTCTCTGATAACTAACCTAAAGAGAACATATTTGTATCTCTTAATTAGATGAAATATATTTAAGCTACTATGTTGCTTGCTAAATTGTATGTTGGGCAATTTGCAAAAAATGTATGAGCTGTGCTTTCAAATTTTGTCAGCCCAGCTGGATATGTGATATAAATTTTGTGAAATTTAGTCCAAACCTAGTTAGAATATTAATCTTAAAGTTTGTCTTGCTTTCTCCCTTTAAGAAAGAAGTAAAAGCAAGAAAATTTGGCATATAGGAATATAAGTGATTGCAGAACAAACTGTATTGTAATGTGTAATGTCTAAAGATAAATAAGAAGGTATTGAGGAGGTATCGCTCAGAGACTACAAAATATTTAGGTTAGGTTTTATTGAAATGACACCAGTGGAGAAACAGATATAGGGGATAAGTAGAAACTTTCCCCTGAGCTATGCTGCTTTAGGAAGGGTTAGTGGAATAACATTGTAACATATCTAAATATGAATTGATTGATTCTGATTACAGAACATATTTCTAAGGTTTTATTAAAAATAATGAGGAGGAATTGCAAATTGAGTGGTAATTCCATACACCTGGGCATCTATCTTTATCAGGGAAAGTGGAAAGAATGAATCAAATTCTTAAGAAACTGATTACTAAATTGATGTTAGAGACTAAATTCCCTTGTACCAAATGTTTGCCTATTGCTCTGTTACAAAAATGGAACAGTTGGGGCAGCTAGGTAGTACAGTGGAGAGAGCACCAGCCCTGAAGTCAGGAGGACCTGAGTTCAAATATGGCCTTGGATACTTAACACATCTGTGTTAAGCTGTGTGACCCTGGGCAAGTCACTTAACCCCAAATTGCCTCAGCAAAAAAAAAAAAAAAAAAATAGTTCTCGGAAGTGATCTGGGACTTTACCCATATAAAATACTGTTTGATTTACTTTTATTGGGGAGAAAGAAAGAAAAAAAAATGGAAAGGGAATTCCCTCTTTTAAAACAAAGGTTATGTTTTTAAGAAATTATACACTGGCCATGATCTCATCCCATTGTAGCTCCTGGTAAACAAGGGCTGCTGATCCAGACAACACCTTTGGAATTTGCAGTTTGTAGAAGAATAAGTGTTTACTAAGTCCTGGAAGAAGCAGAATGTAAATACATTACCAGACTTCACAGATAAAAGAAACTGAAGTCTGGCAGCCTAGAACACCAGGCTTAAACAACTTGTGGAGGAACCTAAAAAAAAAAAGACTGTTGCCATTTACTGGGTCTCTATCTCAAGGAAATCATAAAGGAGGGGAAAGGACTCACATGTGAAAAAATGTTTGTAGCAGTTCTTTTTGTGGTAGCAAAAAATTGGAAAAAGAGTGAATGCCCATCAATTGGAGAATAGCTAAATAACTTGTGGTACATGAAGGTAATGGAATATTATTGTTCTATAAAAAATGATGAACAAATTGATTATAGCAAGGCCTGGAAAGATTTACATGAACTGATGCTGAGCTAAACAAGCAGATCCAGGAATATATAGTACACAATAACAGCAAGAATGTGAGAGTGATATAACAAAGATTTTGAGGTCCCCTGATTTTAGGGGGGCTTCTATTCTAACAATAAGTCAGTAGTCCTAAATCTTCTGGCTTTGGAGTCTGCCTCAGGAAACTCCCACACTCAATCTGTCTGATTCTGAGTAGATCACTCCTTAGTCAGATAGCTTCTGGCCTCAGGATAGTCCCACAGATCAAACTCCTGAGACAATAGTGAATAGACCACTCCTCAGTTCATTGCTGACTGTCAGATAGATAATCTTTTGTCAGTGATAGCCAAATTCAGGAGACCACTCCTCTGGGCCATAGAACTAGCATGTCAATGATAGAAAGCTGGATAAAGGGGTCTCCTCTCTCTTAGCATCCCGCTAATTTCTTTTGGATCTCAGCCCACTTGTAATGACATTACAATTACAATAAACTTTGCCCCTTGACTAGGAAATGGGTTCAAGCCTGCAAATTCTTTTAAGACACCTCATGACACTGGTTGTGACCCCAAACTTTTGGGGTCCCTTCCCAACCTCAGCATTTGGTGGTCCAGTACGGGGATTGTCTAGTCTCCCCTGGCTTGATTCCTTCCTTGTCAAAGTAAGCCCCCCAATTTTTTCTCCCACAATCCTATAGCAAGACATCCCAAGCAAAATAAAGGCTTGTCGGGGTCATCATGAGCTCCATGCTCAGCAAGTTTTCCTTGACTGGGAATGCTCAGACTGGGAAATTCTTGCAATTTTCAGGCAAGTTCCTAGGAAACTGTGTCACCCTTTCACCTTCTCTGGGATGCCAGAGAAGATGGAAGTGCTTTAGGATAGCTTTTGGCAAAGATGCCAAAAGTCCTCTTTCATATCATTTTGTCTGTGTCTCTGCGCAGAATGTCTGTGTCATATTTGTTCTGTGAAGTAAATTTTGTTACCTGGAAAGATTTAAAACACAACCAGCAAAAAAAAACTTCTATGTTGTAGTTAGGATGCTGGAAATATTTCTTAAAAAGCTTAACTTTTTTTTCTGTGTACTTCAACTCTGGCCAAGCTGGGGACTATACAAAAAAGTTAGTTAATTAAAATTAAAATAATATCTTACAAGATTGCAAGGAAAAATTCCTGAAACAGTGGGGATAATTCCAGGAATTTACCCCATTCTGGAAGAAAACAAAAGGAAAAAATTACCAAACCAGGTAATTAGCAACTTTTTGCTAACCCTTCTTTGACTCCTATCTTGTCAAAGTCCCCTTCTGCTTCTTTGGGAAAGTACCCCAGAAGGTATTAAGGAACCCTCTCCATTCTACTCCCCTGAGTCCTGAGTGTATCTCAGCGATGGGGATTGCTAACAAGATTGATATAGCCCAAGTCCCTCTGTTTGCTAATCCCTCTCAGACCAGAGCAGATTAAACTCAAATTTTGCCTAACTTGTAGAAATAGGAGAAGCAGCTTGTCCAAACACCTCCCCAACTCAGTTTTAGGGAGGTGGGGGTAAGGCCCAATGGTCAGCATTCTCTGAGTCCTGGCACCTGAAACTACCATCAAAGGAATATCCTGGCATCAGTCACCCCAGCTTTCAGCAAGTTCTGTCCAAGAATTGCTTGGGATGAATTCAGGTATGCCTGACACCAGCCAGCATGGCAGTGTGAGGTGAGAAAGCCAATCAAACTCTGCATTTGTTAAGACTATTCTCTTTTAGACTTGCATGAACTGATGCTGAGTGAAATGAGCAGAACCAGGAGATCATTATACATGGCAACAACAATATTGATGATCAATTCTGATGGACATGGCTCTCTGCAACAATGAAACGTTTCAAACCACTTCCAATTGTTCAGTGAAGAAAGCCATATACACCCAGAGAGGGATGTGAAATGTGGACCACAACATAACATTTTCATGCTCTCGATTGATGTTTGCTTGCATTGTGTTTCCTTTCTCAGATTTTTTTTCTTGTAGATATGATTTTTCTTGCACAACAATGATAAATGTGGAAATATGTATACATATATTTGATTTGTCAAGTATTTTAACATAATTAACATGTAGTAGACTTCCTGCCATCAAGGGGAGGGGTGCGGACTAGGGGGGATAAATTTGTAACAGAAAGCTTTGTAAGGGTCAATGTTGAAGAATTACCCATACATATGTTTTGCAAATAAAAAGTTTTAATAAAGAAAAAAAAAAAGAATTGTCTTGTTTTCTCCCTAAAACAAAAGGGAAATTCATTTAAGGGAATAGAAATTACAGCTAAGACTATTTATTTATTACTTAGGAAAATTCTAAAATTGTTAACTAAGTTACTTGGAGTTATTGTCATGTTAAGCCTTATCAGTTTTATGTATTTGAGATAAAATCTCTTGGGACTGTAGCTATTATTTGGAGTTTTGAATTCAGATATGATTGATAGAGCAAGCTAATAATCCACCATCTGAAAGGAATCTGCCACAAGCTACTCAGAGGAATGTGATCCTGAATTGTTACCAGTGGAAATTAGTATGTGGGCAAGAGTTGGAAGGACAACCTTGGCCTCCATTTAAGGTGAAATCCTTCTGACTCAGTTTCCAGTAGTGTAAGAACCCACATAATTATTCCTGATTCTGGCTATAAAGTTAAACTGAGCTAAGAATACTTTATCCTGTCATGTACGTGCTCTCAGATTGAGGTCTGAAGTTCCAGTTTTTGATTATAATCATGTCTCTGCTTTTTTCTCATAGCAAATTTCTATGATAAGGGCAAGTATTCAATAGATGTAAGATCTTGCAGTTTCCTATCTGAAAATATGTTGCCATTAAGTGAGTATTTGGCCTGGCCATCTATCTGTTGCTAGATGTATATCTTATTTTCAATATTTTGTTGTTCCAGATAGGCATTTTTATTTGTGAAAGGTTACCTACTCTAATTACTAAGGACACAAATGGTTGGGGTGGTAGCCCAAGATGGGAGTTGGGGGTACACAACTTTAATTTGTATGCTGAATAGGCCTATTAGATTCCAGACCATGGTGGATATAATAACTAAACAGATGATAAGGGTACTGGATTTGTTATAAAATTGAGAGAGCATATAGTTAGCAAGGAAAAGGCTTTAATAAGTTCCTTGGTGGAACTCACAATTTCCCAGTAGAAAGGGAATACCCCATGAGGTTGGGGCATGCCCTTGGTTGGCAAGCTAAATTCTGAAAGGTACTTAATACCCTAAAAGAATCAATTAGCTGTAGGGAGGAAAAGTAGAGTCAGAAAGTATAGTACAGTTAGAAGAGATACTATGTGGTATGGGGAAGGGTAAAGACACCACGAGGCAGAATGCTGTGGTGGGCTGATCCAGAAGAGAGTGGCAACCATGGGATGGCCCACAAGTAGATTTCATAGGGAAAATTTAACCTCAGGGACATGACTGGGATTTCCACAGAAGAAAGATTTAACAACCTGGAGAAGGAAGTTCAGTTAGACAAGGATGGACCCTAATAAAGAAAAAGGGTAAGCCAGATCCAGAGGAATTGGAGACGGAAAACAAGATGATTGAGGAAATGTATCAAGAATGGTGGGAGATATGTGCCAAAATGTTGGTGGCAGCCCTTTTTATAGTAAGTAGAAACTGGAAAGTGAATGGATACCCATCAGTTGGAGAATGGCTGAATAAATTATGGTATATTAATGTTATGGAATATTATTGTTCTGTAAGAAAAAACCAGCAGGATGATTTTAAAGATGCCTGGAGAGACTTATAAGAACTGATGCTAAGTGAAATGAGCAGAACCAGGAGAACATTATACACAGCAACAAGACTATACAATGATCAATCAATTCTGATGGACATGGTTCTCTTCAACAATGAGATGATTCAAACCAGTTCCAGCTGTTCAGTGATGAAGAAAGCCATATACACCCAGAGAGAGGTCTGTGGGAATTGAGTGTGGATCACAACACAGCATTTTCATGTTTTCTGTTGATTTTTGCTTGCATTTTGTTTTCCTTCTCAGGTTTTTTTTTTTTCTTTCTAGATCCAATTTTTCTTGTGCAGGAAGATAACTGCATAAATATGTATACATATATTGGATTTATCATATACTTTAACATATTTAACATGTATTGAGCTACCTGCCATCTAGGGGAGGGGATGAGGGGAAGGAGGGCAAAATTTGGAACAGAAAGCTTTGCAAGAGTCAATGCTGAAAAATTACCCATGAATGTTTTGTAAATAAAAAGCTTAAAAAAAAAAAAGAATGGTGTGAGAGATCTTCAAAGGTTAATAAATAAAAGAGGAAGGATTGATTGGAATTAACTCAGTGAAGACACTCTTGTGGGAATATAGCCTTAAACTATATCTTAATTGTGACTTGAGATTTTACAATAAATAGAGCAGGTGTTTGTCCCCTCCTGTTTCCTACCACCTCTTGATTAACATTTAAGTATCTCTTTTAAAGGCAATTTATTCTTTTTATTTCTGGGATTGATTTGTGTGATTAGAATGTAAGGTTGTATTCCCCCAAACAATGGGGAAAAAGGTCAGGTTGGGGAGAGGGAGTTTTCTGCATTCAGGCTACTATTTAATCTTGTGTTTTTCGGTTTTTACTTTGTACTCCTTTTACTGACAAACATCTTGTCAGATGAGAGATACCCTTTCTCGAGAGATCATAGTAAATTCCTTTTTGCTTTTTCTTATTCTGAGAGTCTCTGATTATTTTTATGGCAGCTACTTACTCACACATTTCCATGATACTAGCTTTCCATCTCATCTTCTCCCATCCCCCTTTCCTTTTCCTTCAATCTTTGCCAACCTCAGGGTCTTTTCCAAAGAGTCCAATCTTCTAGTTATGTGGCTAAATTATTTAAACATCAGCTTTGGTATTTGAGCTTACTGTGAATAGCCTGAATTAGTTTATTTAAGCTTTGACTGATTTGATCTCCTTGTTTCCCAATGAACTCTTCTGAATTTTCTCTAGCACCACAATTCAATACTCACATTGCTACTAGAAAAACTTATAGCTTTGACTTTAATGAACCTTTGTCAGCAAGGTAATATCTGTTTTTTAGTAGGCTGTCCAGATTTGCCTTAGCCTTTCTTACAAAAAGCTTGCCTTTAATTTCATAACTACATTCATCATCTGCAAAATCAAAAATTGATCTTGGGCTTATACAATCTTACTTCTCCCTCTGTCAGCTAAGGAGTGGTGGGATCAATTGCCAAGATCTTCAGTTTTTTATATTAAACTTCAAATCAGCTTTTACATTCTTTTGTTTTCACCCTCATCGGTTCTAAATTCTTAATTCTTCACTTTCTGCCATCAGAGTTATCATCTGCATATGTGAGATTGTTGATATTTCTCCCAGTAACTTTAATTTTGGTTTTTGATTCATCCAAACTGACTTTTCTCATTTTGCACTTTGCATACAAGTTAAATAAGGTGACAGTCTTATCATACTCCTTTTCTAATTTTAAATCAATCATTTGTTCCTTGTTCAATTCTAACAATTACTTCTTGGCCCACATAAACTCTCTACTCAGGAGACAAATAAGATGATCTGGTATTCCCATCTCTTTGAGGTATTGCCATATTTTGTTGTGATTGACACAATCTAAAGCTTTAAAAAGTCAATGGAGCAGAAGTAGATGTTTTTCCTGGAACTTTCTTGCTTTCTTCATAATCCAGAGAATATTGGTAATCCAGAGAAAATTGGCAAATCTACTCTTCTGGTAATTCTTTTTTTTTTTTTTTGCTTTTTGCTGAGGCTTGGGGTTAAGTGACTTGCCCAGGGTCACACAGCTAGGAAGTGTCTGAGACCAGATTTGAACTCAGGTCCTCCTGACTTCAGGGCTGGTGCTCTATCCACTGCGCCACCTAGCTGTCCCTCTGGTAATTCTTAATGCACATATTCCTGAAGTCTAGCTTGCAGAATCTTAAACATAACCTTATTGGTGAATGAAATGTGTACAACTGTTCAGCAATTTGAACATTCCTTATCACCTTTCTTTAGGATTGGGATATAAACTGATCTTTTCCAATTCAGTGACCTCTGTTAATTTTTTCAAATTTGTTGCCACTATTTAAATATTACCTATTATTATCCTTCATCTCCTTCATTCATTAAATCTTTAATCTCAAACTCATCTCCTTTTCTTAATCCCACTAACTTTTCCCATATACAACCCACCCTTTCCTTCTTTTTCCTTAGACTCCTCTCTTCTATCCTTCCTTTTCTCCTTTTTTTTCTGCTTTATTACTTCTTGTTCTCCTCCACCCACCCGAGCTTTTCAGCTTCCTTTTGTGTGTTTTCTTCCTCTATAAGCTCCTTGAGGGCAATGCCAACCAGTTTTTATATTTATATCCTGAGTGCTTAGCACACTGCCTGGGACAAACTAGGAGTTTAATAAATTTTTATCAACTGACTGAATATAGAGGAAAATTGTTTCCCCCTCTAATACTTAGGGATGGGATTCACTTTAAAGGATAGCACTGAGGAGTATTTCAGTAGGAACAAAGATGCACCTTTCCCAAGGTTGGCTCATTTTTTTTCAAGGGCTTATCTCTACTATTCCTAGGGAGATATATTTCCTATGTATGTTAACAATTTCACTGCTTTAAGGCTCTCTTGTTTATAGAAACACTTGTTTAAGGAACATCTTTTCAATGTGAATCTAGTATATTTGTGACTTCCAAATGGAGTCATAGGTACTTTTCCATCACCCTTTGCAAAAATGCAAAATTTTTACTCTTCTATTGGTGAGGTCTTCAATGTTAGGTGAGGTAGCAAAGGAATTGATAAAAATTAATCTCTTAGGCAAGCACAAAAAAAGCTGATAATGGAGATCAGTTTGGTTTCTTGGTCCCACCCTTTAAGGTAATGCAGTCAGAAATCCAAGTTATGTCAATACCCTGAGCCTAAAATTTCCCTATAAAACAACTTATTGCCCATGGCTTGCTGCTACCTTCCTTTGGATCCACCTGCCACAGCACTTTGCCTTCTGGTGTTTTTTCCCTTCTGCCATGCCATGTGGTATTGATGGGATACAGTTTCTAGGGGAAATGTGGCAGTATCCTTGACACATTCAGATAATGGTGGCTGCCAGATAACAATCTGTTCGTTGGTCTGTGATAATAGGTTTTCTGAGACAAATGGTGAGGTACATACCAGACCACTCCTCAGTTCCACCTCTGGGCCTTAAATTTAGTATATCAGTGACATGAAGAACCAGGTATCTCTGTCTTTTCCCATAAATTTATCTTGTTGTGTGTCGTGGTTCTTTGCTAAATTCTTTGGGAACTTAGCTCACTTCAATTGGCATTATAATTATAATAAACTTTGCCCCTTGACTTGGAGATGGGTTCAAGCCTGAAAATTCTTTTGAGACATATTTCGACATTGGTCTGCAATCCCAATCTTTTTGGGTCTCTTTTCTAAACCTCAACATTTGGTGGCCCTGTGTAGGGAGAGTCTATGTAAGCCCCCCATTTTTTCTCCCTCAATCTGATAGTTGGTATACCCCAAGCAATTGGGAGAAGACTTGTGGGTCATATTCAGTTCCATGCTCAGCAAATTTTCCTTGATTGGGGATTCTCAGACTTAGAAATTTTTGCAATTTTCTATAAAGTTCCTAAGGAACCTTTGTCACTTTTCCACCTTCTCTGGGATGCCAGAAGAGATGAGGTACTAGAAGATGACTTTTGGCAAAGATGGGATTGTCCTCTATGATGTAATTTTTCTGTGTCTGCATCTTTGTGCAGAATGTCTGTGTCATATTTGTACTGTGAGCTAAATTCTGTTAACTAGATTTAAAATGCAGCCAGCAATAACAACAACAACAAAATAACTTCTATGCTGTAGTTAGAACTCTGGGAAAGATTTCTTAACATCCTTGACTCCCAGTGGAAAAGGGACTTTTTTGTGTGGACCCCAGCTTTGACCAAGCTGGGAGCTACAGAAATAAATTTAGCTAATGAAAATTATAGAACTGCTAAAATAATATCTTAGCATATTCTCAAGGTTTTGAGAGCAATGATTAAGGAGTTTGGCAATTAATCATTTTTAAGTGCACTTTATATAGAGGCTAAGCTATACCTTCCCCAGAAGGTATTAAGGGATACTCTCCACAACCCTGATCACTCAGCATGCTCTACTCCATGGAGTTCTGAAAATATCTTAGTGGTGGGGAGTGCTAACAAGATCGGTATAGCCCAAGTGCCTCTGTTTGCTAACCACGACCACCCCCCCCCCCCATCTCAGATCAGATTAAGAGAATACTAAAGAATTGTAGGGAAACTCAATTTGCTGAGCATGGAGATCAATATGACCCAGACAAGCTTTCTCTCAGTTGCTTGGCGTGTCCCAGCTATAGAATTAAGGGAAGAAAAAATGGGGGTTTATCTTGACAAGGAGGAGATGAAGCCTGGGATGGTTTATTCACTATTGTCTCAGGAATTTGGTTATCACTGACTAGCAGATTATCTGATAGTTAGCAATGTTTTAAGGACTATTCCAAAGCCAGAATACTTTAGAATCATTGACAGATTGTTAGAATAGCACTCTTAAGGTCAGGGGATCTCAGGATCACTGCTAAATTTCCCCTAGAAGTTGTACCTTATCAGGACTACAAAATGAAAAGTGATACAGTTCCTGCTCTTGAGCTTACATTTCAACAAGGACAACAAAAGAGAAACACAGTGCTTAGGAGGGGAGAAGCACTGTTATCTAAGGGGGATAGAGAAAGTAATGCTTGAATCAAGTTTTTAAGGAAAATAAGAGATTCCAAGAGATGGACTTAGAGACATACACTCCAAAAAAAAAAAAAAAAATCAGACAAGAGATGGAGAATTTATGTGATATTCAACACAGAGGTCAATAAGACTGGATAGCAGAGTACATGAAGGAAATAATGTATAATGTTCAAAAGGCAGGTTGTCACTTTGTGAAGAAATTTAAATGACAAAGAAAGGACTTTATATTTGATCTTGAAGATAACAGTGTGCAATCAGTTCACTAAGTAGGAGAATGACAATTATATACATGCTTTAGAAAAACTTCCTTTGAAGTATTGAGGACAAATTAGAGAGGAAAGTTTAAGGCAGAGAGGTGATGAGGATCTAATCTAAGGAGCTGTGTACTGGGAAAGAGATGAATGTGAGTGATGTTGAGATGGAAAATGGATTTGGCAACTTATTGGCTATGTGGGGTGAGGAAATGATAACACTAAGATTGCAAATCCAAGTTTGTAGAATAGTGGTACCTTTGAGAGAAACAGGAAAATTTGGGAGAAAGGTGAATTATGGGATAGTTTTGAAAAGAATTCAAAATGTATTATCTCAAAGGCAGTTGGTAATATGAGGCTCAGGTCTACAACAGTAGTTTCAGAAATCATTAGCAATAGAAAATTGAATCCATGGAAGCTAAGGTCACCTGAGTTAGTACAGAGATGAGGCCTAAAAGCTTTGGGGTAAATCTTCAGTTGGGAACGTGATATAAGAATGATAATCCAATAAAAGTGGGTAGAATATTATAAAAACAAATTTTAAAGATTTACAATGATGAATGAAATGTTCGTGATTCCAGAAGAATGCTGCCCAATCCATGAGAGACTAAAATGCGTTGAGATGAAATTTTGGATGTGACCAAAGTGGAAATTTATTCTGTTGATTACAGCTTGAATAGTTCTTCCCTAGCTTGGAAGGCATTCCATTCTCATCTCTTCCATTTAAAATACTCATCCCCTCTTCTCATCAGATAGGACAATACATAGCAGGCATCTATGTCGATTGGTTACTTGAAGTCAATTGACTCCTCTGAGTCCCAGATTCATTCCATGGATTGAATGAAATGATCTTAGATCTTTCCTAGCTCTAAATCCTATCATCATAAACCATCCAGCTGAGACAGTAGATTAACTCTAAGCTTACTGCTGCCCCTGCCCTCCCATTCCAGTTCCAAATCCCATTATCCTTCAAACTTGCTTTACATCACAAAACAAAGTTGAAAAGGCAGATTTTATTTTTCTACTTTAAACAAGGACAAATCAACCTTTGCAATCTCTCTCCAGCAAAGGTTAAATCAACCTAAACATGGAAAAGCCAAGATTTCAGTTCTAGAACCAATGGACTGAAATTCCAAATTTAAGGTTATATGTCAGCAGTAAACTGCTGTAAACAGCACCTTGTGAGTGGGTAGTCACAAGTTTCCAGTCTATGAGCAGAAATCAAGGTTTATGTAAGTCCGTAGGTTCCGCTCCCAAGCTCGGCTCTTCTCTTCTGCATTCTTCTCCCTCTTGCCCGAAGTGGCAGTCCAAGGTGCTTTTTTTCTTTCAGCCACAGCCTGAAGGTCCTCAGCTGGGAAATGGGTAACTCGGGGTTGGGGAGCTGGCCTATAGCCTAAACCTTCCTGGTCTCTTTTTAGGACTGTGGGAATAGGAGCAGTCCGCCCCTCAGCCCGGGGTCCCAGTCCCAATCCAGGCTCCCAACCCCCCTTTACCAATAATTGGAAGCCAGGGCTAGAGGCAGGAAATCCTGGAGGGCACGGAGGTGGCTGAGACCCATGGGAGAGGGATAGGAGGTGAGCAATAGAACTGTTATGATTAGGGTCTCGGTAATGGGAGCTGCAAGTCTCACAGTACTTTGGCAATGGAGAGCAGGGTCTGGGAAGAAAAAGGAAAAAAATAAAGAGTGAAGATGAGCCTCTTTTCAAAGTTCAGTTCAGTTGCTACCCCTTCCATGAAGTCTAGTCCCATAACTAAGCATGCCTCTTCCTCTAATTTCCCTAAAGTGCTTGGGAGCTCTTTTGTGCTTTTAGTTATCTGGTCCAACTTCAATCCCTAGTTTACAAATGAGGAACTGAGATAAAGATTAAGTGATTTCCTCAAGTCAGAGGACCCCAAGTTCCAATCTGTGTAGTTCTGTATACCCAACCCTCAGCATACACTTATTTTAGATATTTTATAGGCACTTATTAAGTCTTCAAAAACTGTATTACTGGAGAAGAGCCACAAAACTGGTTCAGCTCTGCAATTAAAAGAATGACCAAGTCTTTAAGCTATGTTCCTAGGGTGCATTCTCCCACCACCAAGGAAAACAGGGCCGGCTGCTACAGGGAACAATCTAAAGCAATCAGGATCCTTGGGGGAAAAGGAAGTTAGGCTTTACTTACCATCCACTCTTTAATGGAGTGGAATAGGATACTATAATAACAATAATGATGACGATAGCTAAAATTTATAAAACTTATTACATGCTTTACAACTATTATTTCATTTGATCCTCACAACCTTGGCAGGGAGGGAAGAAAGAGACATCGAAGAACAGAAGACCCAGTGGTTATCACTTGCAGGACAAATTTTAAATTGTTTGGAATTTAAAGTCCTAGACAATGGAGCTCCCCCTTCCTTTCTAGGCTTCCTACACTCTATACTCTGTTCCCCATTTTCTGACATCCAGAGATTATGAACTTCTTGCTGTTCCTCCCCCGACATTCCCTATCTCCAGACTGGGTATTTTCTCCAGCAGTGTCCCATGCCAGTAATGTTCTCCCTCTGCAGCTCCATCTCATGGTTTCAAGTACCAGCTAAAACTCCACTTTGTACAAGATTTTCCCCATTTTCCTTTAAGCCTTGCACTTTTTCTCTTTCTGATTAACTCCAATTTATGCTATGCATGGCTTGTTTGCATTAGACTAGGAGCTCCTTTCTAACTAGAAGGCTTGGCCCACTCGGACCTTTCATAAAAGACAGCTTCAATGGGATAGTGGCAGGGGGCTGTCATCGGCAGACCTTCCCAATAACTGACTCTCAGGGCTCTTCTCTCCACTGCTCTCTCGGATCAACCGGGCCACCTCAGGGAAGCCAGCCTCTTCCGCCAGCTGCGCTGCGTCTCGGCCTCCAGGCTCACAAACGCCCACCCAGGCGGCTCCTCTAGCCAGGAGGTAGCGCACTGCCCGCCCCTGCCCCGCTCGGGCAGCGCACATCAACGGAGTCCACCAGAAAGCATCCCGGGCATTGATGTCGCTCCCGCGGGCCCCCGGGCCCCGGGGCTCCAACAGGTGGTGCAGCTGCTGCACGTCTCCCTCTTGAGCAGCCCGTAGGAGTCGCGTGGTCTGTTGCTCCCAAGACCCCTCGCTCTCTGCAGCTCCAGGTCTCTGCAGCCTAGTTTTCCGCATCCGTTTTCTCTCCTTGGAAGGTGCTCGCGAGGGTCCCGGGGGCCCTCTGGAGACATCTCCTTTTATCCCAACCACGGCTTCATAGAAGTCCCGAACGGCGGTCCCGTCCAAGGCGGGTTCTGGCCCTGGCTGCTGCCATTCATTCTTCCAGAAGTCACTCGAATCACGGGCTGGGGTGAAGGCGATAAGGATAGGTCGGGTCATGACTGACCTGGCGGGAGAAGTTACAGGGCTAACGTGAACCGAACGTTCTCGGTCTAAAACTCCTACCGTGTAATTCTTTTAAACTAACCCAGCAAAGGAGGGCAAAGCCCCCTTCCCAGAACTGGACGGTACCGACCAACACGAAGTAAGTTAAAAGATGACAAACCTCCTTTACAGCTCCACCTCCGTAAGCTTGGTGGAGTGCGGTAATTTACAGTCCCAGTAGCAACCAGAACCAGGTCAAGATTTAGTTTAGGCGTTCCACACGCAGCTCCAGCGCAGAAAACGCTCCGGAAATAGATAGCTGAGGAGAATGCGCTTGCGTCAAACTGTAGCTTCAGTGGGAAAGAATGGCGCGGTCAGGAACCGAGATAAAACCTGAACCGTGCCATCTTGGCAGCACCCATATAAGTTTGCAAAATGTACAGCCGGGAGCTGGGGTGAGGCGGGGGGGGGGAGGGGAGATACACAGACAAAAATGTAATCCTGCACCTGCGTCCTTTTTCACATTTTCTCCCCGCCTTAGCAGCCCCCGTTGATTCGAATGGCCCTTTAGCAGAAAGCTGTCGCGGGCCCAGAGGGGGAAGGCCTCAGTGGGGGAGGGGAGGGCGCTGGCCGTTATGGTTCTTCGTTTGCATAACGCCCCACAATGCTCCTCGTTCCTCCCAAGGTGGCCCCCAAAGCCCATTTTCTGGGGCCAGAGACGGGGTTTCAGTGGAGTCAACTGCCCAAGGAAGGTGGGCACAGGCCTGCAGGGTGCAGCCAAAGCTAAACTTGATTTAGGGCCAAGCTGCCTCTCACTCAATACAACCAACATTTGAGGGCTGGGCAATACAAAGAGCCCCGTGTTCCTGCAGGCCCAGCCTAGCCCCTAAGACAGGAGAAGGAGGAAGAGAAGGAAAAAGGAGGAGGAGAAGGAAAAAGGAGAGGAGGAGAAGGAGGAGGAGGAGGAGAAAGAGGAGGAGGAGGAGGAGGAGGAGGAGGAGGAGGAGGAGATGGACAAGGGCAAGGGGACAACTAACAGGATGGCTGGTGCCACCTCAGGTTAGCCTTCCCATGACAATCCCCTTCTCTGGAGGTTGGGGTTAGACCCTTTCACTCCCTACTGCCATATCCCCTCCAGTCTCTGGAGAGAAGGGGCAGTGAAGAAACCTGGTCACTTAGTATCCTGGAGGAGAATGGACATGGGGACCTATTTGGTAGAGCTGACAGAGGAGCTAAACTGGTATAGGAGTAATTTGTGGGAGGTGGGGATAGAGGATGGTGTGATCTAACTGGCAATTTGGAGAAGAAAAGAGAAGATGGGGGTAATGAAAGGGATAAGAGAAGATTGGAGATGAACTATAATGGAGGGGTGAAGATAAAGGAAAATGGGATGAGGGAAGGCCTTCATATTTTACTGATAAGAGAAGCCATCCTAAAAGAGCTCTCTGCTCTTGCCTATAAACAAACCCTTTAAGTTGTTCCCTATTTTCTCCTTTGTGCCAGTCTCCTATAAGACATCCTTTCTCCTTGCCAACTCCTCTCAACTTGTACCCTTCATTTTGTCTCCATGAACATGCCCCCATCTCTTCAAATTCTTCTTATCCATTGTCTACAAACATGCTCTAAAACCTTTCTCATCCTTCTTTAAAGCCTCACTTGACCCTGACACACCCTCAAGCTATAATCCTATTTCTATTTCACAGCCAAACAAAAAAAGCCTCCCACTACCACAATTAAAACTATTCTCTCCAAAGTTATTAATAATTTCTTAATGATACATTATTAACTTTAAATTATAAATTCAGTGGCCTTTTCTCAGTCCTCATCCTTCTCAACCTCTTAGTTTTTTTACACTGTTCATCACCCCTTCTTCCTAAATATTTGATCTCAACTTAGCTTTCATCATGTTTCTCTCTTCTGGTTCTTCTACCTGAATGACCACTCCTCAGTCTCTTTTGTGCAACATCATAGGTATCTAAACCATTAAAACATGAGTGCTCCCCTAAGGCTCCATCTTGGACCCTCTTCTCTTTCTCTGCAACATTTCTTTTATATCAGTTCCCATATATATAAAGGTCTCCTAAATGTATATATCTAACCCTAATCGCTAGTCCTATATCAATTAGTTCCACAAACCCTTGTTAAACATCTACAATGTTATAAGCACTGTAGTAGGCACTTGGAATACAAAGACAAAAATACTGATGAATAAAGTATTAACTGGCTGCCATATAACTCTACCTGGATGTTTTGTAACAATCTCAAACTCAGCTTGTCCAGAATAGAATTAATTTCCTACCATGCAACCAGCACTTTTCACACCTAGCCAGAACTATTTTAATAATCTCCCGGTGCTCTTTCTGCTTTCAATTTGTTCCCTTTCCAATCTATCTTCAATAATCTATCTAGAAGCAAAAGAAGACCTTGCTAAAATCATGGCACTCCCCTAATCAAGAAAATTATATAACTATTGTTCTGTAGAACTATAGGCTATTGTTGGGTCTAGGATAAAATACAAATTCCTCAACTTAGCATTTAAAGGCAGAATCTGGTTGCAGTTTTCCTTCCCAGATTTATTTCACACTACTTTCCTTCATTAGTGTAATAGTCAAATTGACCAATAGGTCAGTTTGCTTTTCCCAGAATTTGACAATCCATTTCCTGCTTCTGTGTGATATTATGCCTTTAAATGATTAAGAATAAATCGAGAGGCTAGACCATTATGTTAGACATTCTGCCTGTGAGATATGCAGGGGAAAGACTTTCCAACCCCTCTTAGGTAAATGCACAAGAAAAATGCCCCTCATTTCTGGATTGTACTCCACCATCTTTTTCCTAGAATTCTTAGCTTCTCTCAAGGCTCATCTCAGGTGCCAGTTCCTCCCAGATGAGATGTTAATCCTCCTATATTTTGATTTTCTATCAAATTATCTTCTATTTATGTACTCCCACGAAGGGGAGAGGGTTTGAAGAATACCCATATCAATGAAATCACAGATCAACTAGAGTACTAGAATATATGTATTCCACCTGTAGAATATAAGTGCCTGACATTTTACAGGGACTATTTTTCATGGTTTCTTTTGTAATTCCAACCCAATCAGTGCCTTGAACATGACAAGCATTTAAGAAATGCTTGTTAAAGTATTGCATCAATGAAGGATGATTGAGAAGAATGGGATGATGAAGGCTAATTAGGGGGGATGATGAGAAAAGGGAAGATGATTGGGAATATGGATGAGGGATGACAAGTAGATGATTGGGAGTTTGAATATAAGGTGAAGAGCTAGACCGTTATTATACTCTACTTGAGGGACGCATTGGAGAAAGGTTCTCCAACCCTGCTTAGTCTGGATCTTGCCTTCTGTGGGTATGAGACTACATTTCCCATGTGCACCAACGTTAACCTCGATCTCCGGTTCCTATTTCCATCATTTTAGCTGGGAGCCTCCAGTGCCCTCCTTTATGGCTCCGCCCCCTGCCCTATTTCACTGATAGGGCAAGGGCAAGGGGGACTTCCGGAAGTCGTATTCTAACCCTTTCTTACCACTGTTTCGGAACTTCATCTCCCGACTTCCACCGGGAAACTTGACCCCCTGCGCTTGCGCTCCGTGTACTTTCCTGCTCTCCCGTTTCTTTTTCCCCCTTCCCCTCCCCTTTACCCTTCCCGCCCCCCCTCCCCCCCCCCACCACCGCTTCTCCTGCCGCGGTTGGGTCCGCGGCCTTAATTGCGCGGCTTCGGTGCTGCCGCTGCCGCCCCTGGGAGCAACTTCTCCCTCTCCCTTCCCAGTCCCGGCCCGGTAGGTGAGTGGGAGAGTGACTCTCCGCACGCTGGGGGCGGGACCTGAGGACGCCTGGCCTTGGCGAGGGAGAGATCCTAAGGAAGAATAGGGGAGGCCAAGGTGGCTCCGGATCTAGGGTACGCGGAGAACCCGAGGGCCCTCCCTAGAGAAGTCCTAAACCCCAGAGACTCTGGGAAAGGAACTGAGGGGCCAGGACGGCCCTCGGAGGGAACAGTCCAGGAAACCGGCCCTGCGGAAGTTGGCTGGAACTCGGCCTCCTGGGGGGAGGAGAGGGCCTTCCGGGCAGCTGAGGGGACCGGTAAGGAGTTGTGGGGAGGGCACCTGGCCCAGACCTGGATCGCTCCCCCCAATACACCCAAACACGCGAGCGCATGCGCGCACACACGGCGAGGGGGGTTAAGGAAAGGGGAGGGACACAGGTTTTCTGAGCTTTGGGGGAAAAAAAGGCTCAACCTAGAAGGTGAGTAATGGAGAAGCCTTGGGGTTGCGGGGCAGGGGAGAGGCTAGAGAGGATTTCTCACCTGGATGTGGAGCAAGATACCCCATAACTGAGACTGGAGAGAGGAATGGTGAGTCTTTCTTAGAAAGGGGAGCCAGAGAACATGGAAGGGATAGAGAGCTCTGGAGAGAGGCTGGCCTTTCGTCCTCCAGGCTAACTTCTTTTCCCTCAGCTGACGTAAAGATGAGTAGCTCAGAGGAAGTATCATGGATCTCATGGTTCTGTGGGCTTCGTGGCAATGAATTCTTCTGTGAGGTAAGATCTCTTAAGTCATTAAGTGCTTCTCAGATTCCCCATTTACTGATTATCCTCAGATACAATGTTTTCCATGTGTCCACTCCTCTTATCTTACCTTCTAGGAGTTAGATGCTTAAGTCTCTTTTCTGTGCTAGTCACACAGGGCTTGTTGCTTTCTTTCAGCAGTTAGGGTCATTATGACCCTAAACCATCCTGCCTCTCTCTCCCTACTTAAGGGAGACACTGAATCTAGGGATCTCTATAAGAGGGACTAAAGAATCTGAAATGGGTAGAATTTAACTGGAGTGTTGTTATTTCTTCATTAAGAAACTCTAGGCAATCTGCCTAGATCTTATTCCGTAGACATTACCAGGTCTGGTGGAACCAATGGACATCTCAGAATTACGTTTTTAGAGACACAAGATTATAGTGGAAATAAACTGTTTATCAAATTATCGAATGGGGGGGGGGGAGAAGAGAAGTTCAGGGTCCCCAGACTAAGAATCTCTTGTCACATAGAAAGACTAGGAGAAAGAGTGAGATGACTTTACTGTCAGATTGAAATAATCTGCTGTAGTAGTAGGGGCAGCATTGAGATGGAGCACCCATTTAGAGGCAAAATAGATGGTTTTGTTATATGACATGTCAGTGGTAACTTATCTTTCCTTCTGTCCTGGTGCTAGTAATCCAAAAGCCAAGAGTTCTTCCCTCACTTCTGCATTCTAACAGGTGGATGAAGACTATATCCAAGATAAGTTCAACCTCACAGGGCTCAACGAACAAGTGCCCCATTACAGACAGGCACTAGACATGATCCTCGACTTGGAACCTGGTAAGATACCCATCTATCCACCCACACCCACCTACTTTATTCAATTTTTGCAGATGCCTGTGTCTTCTCCCAGATCCCAGGCTCCCTGATTCTGAATCTCCTAGTTCTTTTTCTGCACATATAACTCTTTATTTATTTTTATTTGCAAAACATATGTGTGGGTAATTTTTCAACATTAACGCTTACAAAGCTTTCTGTTACAAATTCTCCCCCCCCTCCCCTAGATGGCAGGATATCCACTACATGTTAATTATGTTAAAATACTTGACAAATCGAATATATGTATACATATTTCCACACTTATCATTGTTGCACACATAACTCTTAACCTAAATTTTTTGTAATAAGAGTTCCTCGGCATTCTGGACTTGCCATACAACTCCTACCACTTCTTGATTTTAATCTCAAAAGTTACCTTATCTCTACCTTGCCCTCCTCCTGCCCCAATTTTTTCCTTTCTCTTGGTGTCTTTCATCCTCCTGTTGCCAACTTATAGCCAGATCATTTGCATTGGTTTACGTTTCAGGTTTGTGGGAGGGAAAGCAGAGGGAACTCAGGTATATATAGTAATATTTTGTGGAAGTACTATTTTTCTAGAGTGGTTAGACAGTTGGGTCCCAATTCCTGAGCAGGGTAAGTGTGAGTGTGCTGGGGACAAAAGGAGGGTCAAACTGATTGGTATTTCTTTGGGATGGGTAGGGCTCAATAGGAAAAGGGTTGAGTGAAAGCTGACTGGGTCCTGGTTTGGGTGTGGGGGACATGTTTCAGATGAGGAATTGGAGGACAACCCCAACCAGAGTGACTTGATCGAGCAGGCAGCCGAGATGCTGTATGGATTGATTCATGCCCGCTACATCCTCACAAACCGTGGCATCGCCCAGATGGTGAGGTTATCCCAGCTTGATCCAATTTCATTTTCTGATTTTTGAGTAAATGAAAGGAAACTTAAGTGTACATTGCTTTTTTATTATCCTTAGAGTAAGAAAGCAAAGGGTTATAACTTGTGAAGGATTTTCCTATCTATGAGGAAGAAGTTCAAAATTGGGCTATTCCACAATTAGTTTTTGTTTATTATTCATGACACATTTGTTTTGTAATCTGTAGGTTCTGTGTGGTTTTTAATGCTCTGTATTAGGAAAGTAAAGGTCATTTAACATTTGTGGGGATTACTGTCTTCATCTTAGATGAAAATAGTAGTTCCACAACAACAAAGTTAAGGCATAATGGGAGCAAAGGAAAAGGAATGATTCGTGTAGTTACTGTAAATAGTTTTAGAGATTGGGACAGCACTTTATACCTGTGATGGAAATGAATCCCAAGAATATTATACATATATACCAAGATCTAGAAATAGAGACACACACGCACACCACTTTTTTGTATATATATATAGCCTCTGTTGAACCAGCACATTAAAATTGCCCTTATT
Organism: Myrmecobius fasciatus; assembly: GCA_023553655.1. NCBI lineage: Eukaryota > Metazoa > Chordata > Mammalia > Dasyuromorphia > Myrmecobiidae > Myrmecobius > Myrmecobius fasciatus. The sequence continues at coordinate 283,107 of JAJPUD010000745.1, read as the reverse complement.
TCTCAATTATATTCCCCTTTTCAGTTGGAAAAATACCAGCAGGGAGACTTTGGCTATTGTCCCCGTGTATATTGTGAAAATCAGCCCATGTTGCCCATTGGTAAGTATTGGGAATAAAGGGGAAGAAATTCCTAAAGAGGAGTGGAGTTGGGATTTATGGGACCAAATATCTTGTCCTTGGTTGGAAGAAGGGGAAGGGGAAGAATCAGATGCTGAAATTGCCTCCTACTGCTCTTAGGACTGTCAGACATACCAGGTGAGGCCATGGTGAAGCTGTACTGCCCCAAGTGCATGGATGTTTACACCCCCAAGTCGTCCAGGCACCACCATACAGATGGTGCTTACTTTGGCACTGGCTTTCCCCACATGCTCTTCATGGTGCATCCTGAGTACAGGCCCAAAAGGCCTGCCAACCAATTTGTGCCCAGGTGAGAATTGAAGAATGGGTTAGGCCTCACCATCACTCTTTTCTTGGGAACACTTCCCTGGAAACTGAGTGAGATAGTTTGTTGGGAGATGATCTCAAAGGGCACTTTAGATTCCATTTAACAGTGGGATAAGAATGTGGGGACTAGTCCCAGTTTTCCCTCTTATCCTTTCTTCTCTCTAGGCTGTATGGCTTCAAGATCCACCCTATGGCCTATCAACTGCAGCTTCAGGCAGCCAGCAACTTCAAGAGCCCTGTCAAGACCATTCGCTGACTTAGCTCCTCCCCTTCCCCCCAACACCTCAGGCTGTGACATCATTCCCCCTCCCCCAGTACACACACACACCTTTCCAGAACCCCTAATGGTTTTTAGTTTAAATTAAGAAGTCATTATTGTGGTGGTGTGGTGGGAGTATGAAATAAAGTGGAGGAAAAGGCACAGCTTCAGCCCGATGACTGGGGGGAGGGGAAGAGGGGGAAGTTTTTAAATATGACCAAAACCTGAATATTTGTAGCCTACCATTCATCCCCACCCTCAAAACTGCCCTAGTTTTGCAATATAAAATGAAAGGTTGTATTTGAGAGAAGAGCAGAACTCAAATTTAGAGTATAGAGAAGGTTAAAGTCAGATCATAGAAAAGTGGTGAGTAAATTTCAAATTCTGACATTTTAGGCTGCTAAAAAAAAATGTTAATTCACTGAGAATTTCTGAAAGCATCTAAGCTTTCTATGATTACTGCCCCTTTCAAAATTTTACAAATTCTTTGAAACAAAATTTGTTTTAAAAACTAAAGAATGATCTAACCCCCCACGAAAATAGTTAAATCTGACAGGAGCATAAATTATGCTTGTTGGGTGGCCTATTTATCCCGGGCGGAGACTGCATTGTGAGATCTGCAATGCCTGCAGGGAAATACATGACTAGGTTAAGCTGGTCCGCCCACTGTGGCCATGCAGGATCTGCCTCCGGGCCTTGGAGTGGTTTTTCCAGTTTTCCACCACTGCAACTTTTCATTATGTGAAATTTGAGTTGATTTAGTGTATCTTCCAATTTTAAATTGCCGTCTCTGAGCCTGAAGAGCATTGGGAGGCCTAGAGGAGTCACCCGGCCATAGACTAAAATAGAACCTTTTTTGTGTCTCAACCCAGTCTTACTCCCTGTCCCCAAACTCCCCGTTCCCTCCAATGCCGCTTCAGTCCCCGAGACCTCAGTAAGTACACACAACTTAGGGTTTGTGGGCAGTTTTTTCTTCCGCCATCCACCCCCGACATGCATACATGCATCCTTTTTGGGGAATGGCAGTAGTGATATAAATCCTAGTCCAGAATGGCTCCGCCTTCTGGGGCTAACAAGCAGATTGCTGGGAGTTGCATCTTCTGTTAGGAATCATCCCATAAATTTCCATCATCCTTACAGGAGTTTTGCTGGACTTGGCCTTGGGTAAGCATATCACAGAGCAAAACCCTGGATTGATTTTAAAGACCTGAATTCTTATCTCTGCCACTGGTTACCTTGCGCAAGATAGCCTTCCTGGGTTTCAGTTTCTAAAATAAGGTCTTTTTCACCCTTTTCATTTTGTGTCCAGATTGATTTGGCTGTAGAAAAAAATGGCTACAGGAGGGAGAATTTGTATAGTTGCTGTGCTGCTAAGCTCCTCTTAGGTGCCAGACTCCACCTCAACTCCTCCCCTCCCCCACCCCTTTCCCTTCTGTCTATCCCAAACTTCTCCTTTGCTACCTATGGATGCATCCTGGAGACTAGGGAGCTAGGCTGCATCTTGGGCTCTGGCGTTAAGGGTGGAGGCTTGCCTACCTACCATTATTCACAGTGGTGAGTGAGCTCCACCCTTTTCCCCACCTCATTAAACTGATATTTTCCAGATCTTCAGTCTTGTCTGAAACCACTAAATCCAGAGTCTCACCCTTCACTAATATTTAGACTGTCTTATTCCCAAAGTATTCTAGTCCCAAACTATCTTAGTGTTTCCTTCAGCCTTACTGCTAGTTCTTCATTGTCCTCATTCTGTGCAAAAGACTATACTAAGATGTCAAAATTGATTTACTCTACCCTCAACCTATCCTCCCTCGGCCCCCACTTCACCTCCGCATCCTTCCCCCCTCTTAACTTTACTCACTCAGATCCTTCATGTTACCATACACGTCTCAAGGCCGTCCCTACAAATCTTCACTATAATATGGTTCTGTCTTTTAAACCCAATGGTGGGAAAGTTTGGGGGAAGGATTCAAATACCTTGAAGGCAATAAAAAGTAGTTAGGCTACCAAAAAAATGACTGTCCCAGACTAAGCATTTGAGGGGAAAAGAGGGCATGACAGGATGATATATACAAAATGAAGACAATGACAGTTGAGAGGTATTTACAGATGATTTGGAACTACAAAGAAAATAGTTTGGGAAACAAAATAGTGTAAGGACATTTGGGGGGATTTGGGGGAACAAAAAATCTCCTTTCAGGCAGTAAGGAGGAAATCATAAGCAATTGCAGGAAGGATTAGCAGAATAATAAGTCACTAGCTTCTCCTGAGCCAAGTCTTTGGGTGTCTTCTCCATGCTGCCTGAGCCATTATGTAATTCACCACTTTGATCAGGTCTTATTGCAGAATCAAGATAAAAATACTATTACTGTATTGAATTTCCTCATTTCCCATTCCCAGCTCTAGAGTTACCATCACTCATTTTCCCACAAAACCCTCAACCAGCCAAACTGGTCAGAATATGACCCCTAACCAGCCCTTTCTAGAGCTCGAAGAGACCACTGAACTTGCTTGGTCCCAAACCTAATCTTGCTTTACAATACAGCTAGTGATCTCCACCCCAATTCAAATCCCTCAAATTTCAACCTTTCCCTCAGGGCCCTCTCCTACCTCATTCTGCCTACAAGTTTCCCATTAGATCTCCAAAGCAATCTTAAGTCAATTCACCACATGAAACATCTCAACTACATGCAAGACATTGTTAGGTATTCTATTATCTCCAGATGATACATATATGCTCTCAGATCCTGGAGAGACCACAAAGGTTATCTAGTCCAAAGATTCTTAAAATACTGGGTTGGGGCCCTATATGGAGTCTCATAACTGAATGTGGAGATAACAAAATTCTGATTTATTATAAGTAAATGTTTGATATGTATTTTACATATATATATATAAAAGTCACTGGTAGAAAAAGTTTAGGAAGCCCTGATCTAACAGCTTCCCAAGGACCTAAATTTACAGGTTGACTCTCTAGACCTCATTTTCTTCATCTGTAGAGTGAGAAAACACTCAAATGTCATGGGGAAAACATTTTGTCAATTCTATAAAACCATACTAATGTGACTTAATTATTGATGATCATTGACAAAAATCAGGACTAAAGCCCATATCTCCTAAATTGTAGCAAACTAATACTCTTTCCATTACAACTTCCTTCTGTATTGGGTCATTTAAACATGATCTCCACTCCTCCTTTACCAGCACCACCTCCCCTTTTTCCCATCAGTTGTGGAAGAGGAGTTGGTAATGCCTTTCCACACTTTAGTTTTTGTCTCTGATTTTGCTCCATGATAAACTGATGATGCAAAAAAACATGTTCAAATTTAATGAAATTAGGAGTAAGGTGAAGGGGTGAGATAGGAACAAAGTATGATAGAAGACAAGAGAGTGCTACTTAAGTGTCAGATGTCAATGAGACTAGGAACAGATTAATCCAATGTAGCAAAACAGTCTAGTGCAGTTCTGAATTTTCTCAAAAATTGAATTTCTTGAATCCCTCACATGCCAAATAACAAAAATAAGAGATTTGCCCAGGACTCAAAATCACCTCTCGCGTCTCATCTACATCAAACTGCTTGCCAACCCCAAACTTCAGGCTGTAAAGTTAATCCCCAGGATGCCATGGTCTAACCTTGAGCCATCTGGGAGTTGTCCTATCTAAAGAGAGTGGAGGTGGCAGAAAGATAAAACCCCAAAGTCAGTCTCCCCTCATATCCAATCAAGTCAAAAAGCATTAAATTCCAGTTATGTGTCCGGCACTCTACTAAGGATTGCAGATGGATATAAAGAAAAACAAAATCCTGTCGCTTCTCAAGAATCAGGAGTAATCTCAAAAGGAAAGGCACTAAGATTAAAAAGGTCTGGAAAAGGTTACTTGTAGAAGATGAGACTTGAAGGAAACCAGGGAAACAGGTAAAGGGAAGAGGAAGAAAATTTCTGACATGGAGGACAATCAAAGAAAATATTCCAGTCAGAAGATGGAGTGTCTTCAGATCCACTAGATACCCAGTATCAGTGGATCACAGACTACTGTGTGTGGAGTGTGTGCAATTTATATAAGATATAAGAAGACTAGCTGAATAGGAAGGGGCTGGGATATGAAGGGTTTTTTTTTTTTAAATTTTTATTTTATTTGCAAAACGTGTGGGTAATTTTTCAACAATAACCCTTACATAGCTTTCTGTTACAAATTTTTCTCCCCAACTCCCCACCCCTCCCCTAGATGGCAGGATATCCACTACATGTTAGTTATGTTAAAATACTTGACAAATCGAATATATGTATACATATTTCCAAACTTATCATTGTTGTGCAAGAAAAATCTTATCTACACAAACGATATATCAGATAAAGGAAACACAATGTAAGCAAGCATCAATCAAGGAGTATGAGAATGTTATGTTGTGGTCCACATTTCGCATCCCTCTCTCTGGGTGTATATGGTTTTCTTCAGTGAACAATTGGAGGTGGTTTGAAGCATTTCATTATTGAAGAGAGCCATGTCCATCAGAATTGATCGTCATATAGTACTGTTGTTGCTGTGTATATCCTGGTTCTGCTCATTTCACTCAGCCGCAGTTCATTCGAGTCTCTCCAGGCCTCTCTGAAATCGTCCTGCTGGTCATTTCTTACAGAACAATAATATTCCATAACATTCATATACCCTTTCCTGATATGAAGGTTTTTTTTACAAGCCAAACATTTCTTTTTGGAATCAAGTGACATAATACACTGGGCCTGGAGTCAGAGAAATTTGAGTTTACATCTCACTTGCGACACTAGTTGTGTAACCTTGGGTAAAGTACTTATCCTTTGCCTCAGTTTGCTCAACTCTAAAATGATAATAGCATCTACCTCCCAGGATGGTTGTGAGGATCAAATAAGTTAACAACCCCAAGTTTGGGGTTGGCAAGCAGTCTGATGTAGATGAGATCTGATAGGTGATTTGAGTCCTGGGCAAATTTATTTCTGTAGGGGCAGCTAGGTGGCGCAGTAGATAGAGAACCAGCCTTGAAGTCAGGAAGACCTGAGTTCAAATGTGACCTCAGACACTTAACATTCCCTAGCTGTGTGACCTCGGGCAAGTCACTTAACCCCAATTGCCTCAGTAAAAAAAAAAAAATCTATTTTTGCTATTTGACTATTTGGCATGTGATGGATTCAAGAAACTCAATTTTTGAGAAATTTCAGAAGTGCACTAGACTGTTGTGCTACATTGGACTAATCTGTTCCTAGTATATAATAAAGGCTATATAAATGCTATTAATAAAAAGATTTTATATTTGATCCTGTAGATAATAGGTAGGAAGTGCTATGGTCAGGCCTGCACTTAAGGAAGATCAATTCAACAGCTGAATGAAGGATGGATTGTAATGGAGAGAAACATGAAATAAATTTTTCTAAACCAAACCTTACACTATAGCAATTGTCCAATCATGATGTGATGATGCCTTACCTCAACGTGGTAACAATATTAGAGAGTAGGGAGAACGTATGAGAGCTGTTAATAAAATAAAATCAATGAGACTTGATAACTGCTAAGTTGCCAGCCTAGATAACTTGGAGAATGAATGAATGTAAAAAAAAAAAAAAATTATTAAGCTCTTATTATGTGCCAAGCCCTGGGGATGCAAATAGAAAGTCAGAGAGGGCTCTCCAGAGACTCACATTCTCATCAGCATTTCTTTATATAAGCCAAAAAAAAAAAAAAAGCCCAGCAGCAACAGATAACAAGAAAAAAATAATTGTAAACAATATAAAATACTTGAGAATCTACTTGCCCAGGTAAGCCCAGGAGCCTATATGAACACAATAACAAAACACTTTTTACACAAAGTCAGATATAAATCAGAAAAATTTCAATTGTACATGGATAGGCCAATATAATAAAAATGACAGTTCTGCCTAAATTAACTTACTTATTCAATGCCATACCAATCAAACTACCAAAAAATTTATTTTATGGAGCTAGAAAAAAAAATTTATCTGGAAGGTAAAAATTATCAAAGGAATTAATGGGGGGGGGAGGAAGGTGGCCTAATAATAAATCTCAAACTAAATTATAAAACAATGATCATCAAAATTATCTGATACTGGTTAAGAAATAAAGTGGTAGATCAGTGAAATAGATTAGGTACATAAGATACAGTAAAAAATGATCATGGTAATTTGGTTTTTGATAAATTCAGACCTCAGCCTTTGGGATAAGAACTCACAAAGATTACTGGAAAAACTTAAAAATAATAGGGCACAAACTATAGAGATCAACATCTCACACTATGCTAGGATAGTCAAAATGGGTATATGATTTAGACATAAAAGGTGGCCCCATAAACAAATTAAAAGAATAAAGAATAATCTACTATGGAGAAGGGAAAAATTCATGACCAAATAAGAGATAGAAAGCATTAATAAATATAAAATAGATGTTTGATTATATTAAATTTAAAAGCTTTTGCACATAACAACCAGGACTAGAAGAAAATCAGAAAGCCCAGAAACAATCTTTATAGCAAGTATCTCTAATCAAGTCTTTATTAGAGTATAAATGATACTCATCATATGTAGATGAATCAAATTTATAAGAATGCAAGCCATTCCTCATTGATAAATGGTCAAAGGATATGAATAGGAAGTGTTCAGATGAAAAAAATCAAATCTACCCAAAGGCATATGAAGAAGTGCTCTAACTTTTGATTAGAGAAATACAAATTAACTTATACCTATCATTAGATTGGCTAATTGAAAAAAAATGGATATTGGAAAGGATATGGAAAATTGGGACACATGCATTAATGCATTGGTGAAGTTGTGAACTGACTCAGCCATTCTGGAGAGCAATTTGGAACTATGCTCAAAGGGCAACCAAATTGTGCATACCTTTTGATCTAGCAATACTAGTCTGTATCACAAAGAAATTTTTCTAAAAGGGGAAGGAATGGACCTACTTGTACAAAAATATTTATAGGAGCCCTTTTTGTGATGGCAAAAAAATTGGAAACTGAAGGGATGCCTATCAGTTAAGGAAATGTCTGAATCAAGCTGTGGTATGTGAATATAATGGAATATTATTGTGCAATAGAAAATGATGAGCAGGCAGATTTTTAAAAATCCAGGAAAGTCTTGTATCAACTAATGAAAAGTAGAATGAGGGAAAAAAGGGAAAAGGACCCCCATGTGCAAAAATGTTTGTGGCAGCCTTTTTTGTAGTGGCAGGGAACAGGAAACTGAATGGATACCGTCAGTTGGAGAGTGGCTGAATAAATTATGGTATATGAATGTTATGGAATATTATTGTTCTGTAAGAAACAACCAGCAGGATGATTTCAGAGAGGCCTGGAGAGACTTGTATGAACTGATGCTGAGTGAAGTGAGTATAGAACCAAGAGAACATTGTACATAACAAGATTATGTGATGATCAACTGCAATTCCATTACCATTACTGCAATGCCATTAGGACTGAGAGAATTGGGCCTCAGAACTCTGGCTACTCTACATTCCAAAGAGCCACAAAACTCCAGATGGCTCATCTCAAATACCTAGATAACCCCCTTATCTTTCTGGTCTTGGACTTCCTGTCTCTAGCTTCTTCACTTATTAGAATTTATGATTCTTCCTCTGTACCCCCAACCTGTCAGAACTGAATTTATGTTTTTTTCCTGGAATTTCTATCCCCCAGTGCTCTGCCTCCTCCTCTCCCCCTTGCCTTTGTTTCCCTGAGCACTGGAGCCCTATAAAAGTCTCTAGAATGCCTTGCTCATCACTTTATGCTTTGAGACAAGAGTCTGATTCAGCCGACTAGTCCAAGCTCTCCATTAATAAAAGATTAAAAACCTCTAATCTCTGCCTTGCCCCAGTTTCTCTGGCACTACAATACTTTGCAAACTTTATCTTATTTGATCCTCACAATAATCCTGTGAGGAAGTGCTAATATTATCCTCATTTTACAATTGGGGGAAAAAGAAATTAGATGACTTATCTAGAAGCACACTGCAAGTGTCTGAGAGGAGACTTGAACTGAGGACTTCCTGATTCCAGGCCCAGCAAACTATCCAGTGTGCCACCAGCTCCCTTGCTGAATCTCTCTCAGATCATTCTGTGGGATTTTTATGTACTTCTCCTCTAACTTGTATCATATTCATATATCTGTTCTTCAACCCTCATCCTTCCCTTCATCTCTCACCCCTGACTACCTTCTAAATTGTAAACTGTTTTAGCATCATGATGGATTGCTTTTTATATCTGTAAACAATGCCTAGTATTTTAACATAATTAACATGTAGTGGATATCCTGCCATCTAGGGGAGGGGAGGGCACTAGTGGAGAAAAATTTGTAACAGAAAGCTTTGTAAGGGTCAGTGTTGAAGAATTACCCATACATGTGTTATGCAAATAAAAAGCTTTAATAAAAAGAAAATTTTAAAAAAAGAAAAAAATCATTGCTATTAAAATAAAGCAACCGTTAAATTATCACCAAAAAAAAACAAAAAACAAAAAACAAAAAAAAACCAATGCCTAGCAGGGTCATATATACAAGAATTAAGGACTAGCCCCTGGTTCTTTAAGTTTCTAGAAGTTCTGTTGAATTTCTGGGGGAGGAAATACCTCTTTTAATTAATTGTAAGACAATTAATTAGGAGAGACAAGAGTCAATATTTGCTAAACCACCACCTCCACCTTGACCTCTATTTCCTCTCAGGATCCTGAGTCCAAGAAGATTGAGAATTACACCATCCCCCAGACCTTCAAGCCCTTATCCAGCACAGCCCTCACAATTATTATTGAGGGGAAAAAGCATTGGGTAGAAGAGGTTCACCCTGCTTATCAATGGCAGCAGCAACCATATCTATGGCTGTCCTTCAATACACTGGCTTTATATGAGGTTTGCTGTCTAAACACATTACCACATCCAGATCCTTATTTCTATAACCTGCCTGCCTGTAGGCCACTCTGCCTCCCTTTTTCTTTTTTTTTTGCTTTTTTGCTGAGGCAGTTGAGGTTAAGTGACTTGCCCAGAGTCACACAGCTAGGAAGTGTTAAGTGTCTGAGACCAAATTAGAACTCAGGTCCTCCTGACTTCAGGGCTGGTGCTCTATCCACTGTGCCACCTAGCTGCCCCGTGCCTCCCTTTTTCAATGAATTTGCTACCTGATTTGATCTTCCACTCTACTCCAAGTCAGGGATTCAAATATTTCTATTAATGAATACCTTGAATATGAACATTCACTTCCTTCTACTAGGTCTTGATCTCTTCATTGGAAAAGCTCTATACAGGGGCAACTAAGTGGCACAATAGATAGAGAACAGACTGTGGAGTCAGGAAGACCTGAGTTCAGTTTGGCTTCAGACACTTAACACTTACTAGTTATAGGAGCCTGAGCAAGTCACTTAATCCCAATTGACTTCACACAAAAAAACAAATAAATAAAGGGGATATTTATTCAAGTATAATTCAATGATCTCTGAAGTCTCATTCAACATAAGTATTCTATGATTCTATGCTCTTTGATCATGAATCCCCAACCTTTTTGTGTTTCTTTTTTCTTTTTTTTTTCCCCGAGGCAATTGGGGTTAAGTGACTTGCCCAGGGTCACACAGGTAAGAAGTGTTAAGTATCTAAGGTCACATTTGAACTGAGGTCCTCCTGACTTCAGGGCTGTTGCTCTATACACTGTGCCACCTAGCTGTCCTGTTTTTGGTTTTTGTTGTTTTTTAATAAAAATTCAATTTTATTTTATCATTTTCAAAGTTCTTTCTTTATCCTCTCTCTCACCTATTGAGAAAACAAGAAAAGCAAAACCTATTACAATTTTTACAGATAGTCATGTGAAACAAATTCCAACATTAGCAGAGAGAAAGAAGAGAAAAAAAGAGGGAGAAAAAAAATGTTTCAAAATGCATTCTGAATTTGGAACAAAAAAAATATTTTTTTTGCAAAGGTCAATGTAGAAAAATCACTCATATGTTCTGTAAATAAGCTTTAATTTAAAAAAATGCATTCTGATTCTATCAGTTCTCTCTGGAATTGGATAGCATGTTTCATCAGGAATCTTTTAGAACTGTATTTGATCATATTAATCAGAGTTTCTAATTCTTTACAATATTGCTGATACTGTTTTCTTGGCTCTGCTCATGTCACTTTGCATCAGTTCATACAAGTCTTTTTTTAATTTTTAATTTTTTTTAAATTAAAGCTTTTTATTTGCAAAACATATGTATGAGTAATTTTTCAACATTGACCCTTAAACAGCTTTCCATTACAGATTTTCCCCCCTAGTCCCCACCCCTCCCCTAGATGGCAGGAAATCCACTACATGTTAATTATGTTAAAATACTTGACAAATCGAATATACGTATTACCACATATTTCCACACTTATCACTGTTGTGCAAGAAAAGTCATGTCTACAAGAAAAAAAAATCTGAGAAGGGAAACATAATGCAAGCAAACATCAATAGAGAGCATGAAAATGCTATGTTGTGGTTCACATTCATATCCCTCTCTCTGGATGTATATGGCTTTCTTCACTAAACAACTGGAATTGGTTTGAAACATTTCATTGTTACAGAGAGCCATGTCCATCAGAATTGATCATCATATAGTCTTGTTGTTGCTGTGTATAATGATCTCCTGGTTCTGCTCATTTCACTCACCTTCAGTTCATGCAAGTCTTAACAGGTATTTCTGAGCCCATCCTTTTATTTACAGTACAGTAATATTTTATCACATTCACCTTTTTTTAAAAACATGTAATTACATATAATTATATGAAAATGTTCTAAGTCTTTACTAATTATAGAAATGCAAATTAAAATAACTTTGAGATATTTCACATGTATTAGATTGGCTAAAATGACATACTCCTCAATTGAGAATGATTAAATAAGCTATGGTATTTGATTGTGATGAAATACTACTGTGATTTAAGAAATGATGAGCTGGTTGATTTAGAAAAACGAAGACTTGGACCTGTGAAAGAAAATAATATCTACCTTCAGAGAAAGAATTGACTAACAGAAATATGCATAATATGGTCTTATATGTGTATGTATATATGTGTATGTTTATGGATATGTATGTATTTCTCTATATATATTTGTGTTTAATCATGGCCTTCTCTGAAGGAGTAGGGAGGAAGGGAAAGAGGGAGAAAAAAAAAATTAAAAGTGCCCAGCGGAGAACAAAAGAAAACCTAGAAGCAAGCACAGAAAAGCTTTGAAAACACGTAGGATTTGTTAACTAGGTTTTAATGAAATGGAAATTTATTGTTTTATATTGAATCCTCCCATGTTCTATTGTGTGCATGAAAATGTTCTTTTTGTTTTGTATTTAAGTTTAAAATGAATAATTTTAATGTAATATATATAGCTCATCTAACATAAAATAGCCCCAGACAATATACTATCACCTATATTGTCCATTAGACAATTAATTGAACTTATAATAAACAGATGGAAAGTAATGTTGTATGGCCAGTCAACTAAGTAGATGCTGAGAAAAGCTCACTCACTTGTTATCCAGAGACTTCCAATGCTAAATAATGTTCGTAGTTACTGTTTTCAAGGAACCTATATTCTAACAGGTGTGTTGTTCAGTTATTTTAGTTGTGCCTGACTCTTCATGATCCAATTTAGGGTTTTCTTGGCAAAGATTTGGAGTGGTTCTCCTGGTTCTGCTCATTTCACTCAGCATCAGTTCATGTAAGTCTCTCCAGGCCTCTCTAAAATCGTCCTGCTGGTCATTTCTTACAAAACAATAATATTCCATAACATTCATGTACCATAATTTATTCAGCCATTCTCCAATTGATGGGCATCCATTCAGGTTCCAGTTTCTAGCCACTACAAAAAGGGCTGCCACAAACATTCTTGCACATGTGGGGCCCTTTCCTTCCTTTAAAATCTCTTTGATATATAAGCCCAATAGAAACACTGCTGGGTCAAAGGGTATGCAGAGTTTGATAACTTTTTGAGCATAGTTCCAAACTGCTCTCCAGAATGGTTGGATCCATTCACAGTTCCACCAACAATGCATCAGTGTCCCAGCCTTCCCACATCCCCTCCAACATTCGTCATTATCTTTTCCTGTCATTTTAGCCAATCCGACAGGTGTATTTACTGTTTATTTTTTAACCTGAAAAATAACAAAGAAATTGTACATTTAAAAAATAAGTTATATATTTATTTTTATTTACTTTTAAATTATCTTCATTTATTATTTATTCATTTTTTTATTTATTATAAAAACTTATTTCGGCACTCTCACTCAGTCCTAATGTCAGATTGTTACATGATTTGCCTGAGTAGACAATAATATGGCTGCAATTTGAATCCATGTCAATCAGTTAATAAGCATTTATTAGGTACCTACTGCATGCCAAGCACTGGGCTAATCATTGGGGATACAAATACAAAAAAAGATTTATAATCTAAGAGGGAAAGATAGCATTCACAAAAAAGCTGAAAGGGGAAAGTAGAGGAGTTGGGACATAATAGAAAAATCAGAGGAATCCCAAAGTAGTACAGCCAAGATTCTTCCCATTGTACCATGCTTTTTTGGGGGGGTTGGGTTTTGTTTTTGGTTTTTTTGCATGAAGCAATTGGGATTAAGCAATTTGTCCAGGATCACTCAGGTAATAAGTGTTAAGCATCTGAGGCCAGGTCCTCCTCACTTCTGGCTTAGCACTCTATTCACTGTGCCATCTAGCTGTTCCTGTACCATGCCATTTCTTTGTGTACTACATAGTTGGCTTTGTGATTACCCAAGTAGTACAACAGGCTGGCAGTGGGGAACTAGAGCTTAAGAGATGAAAGTTGGTATATGTGGTATACAAGATATTCTGAGGAAAGAGTATTTAGTTCTTTGGGGAAGAAAGGATGAGGGGGCAGCCATACTTGTATTAGTTGCTGGCATTTGTTCTTTGAAGAGGATCAAAATGACATCATTATGTTAGAGTCAAATTAGTGTATCTGGCTATGGCTGATCAGAATGCTTTGCCACAGGTCAGACACAAATATTCCCTATGAACATTTGGGGTAGATTCTCTAACTCTGTGTAATTCTGCTTTGCTCATAGAGCACAGTGCCTTCTCTGTTATAACACCTGTGCCCATTTAAATGGATAAAGAGAAATTATTATTAAAAATCAGTATCTTGGGGAGATCCAGAGCTCCCCCTTTCTTCCAAATTCCTGATTTATAAAGTTCAGTCTCTGGAAGGATATTACTGATAATGAAAAATGAAATGAAAACTGAAAGGATCTTGGTCAGATTTAATCTAAAGTGGGGAAGCCTATTGTGCTATTTTATCCAAGCTTGGAGACAGATCCTTTTCTGTCTGGGTATAAAGATATTTTTGACAGGATGTCACTTTCAGCCTCTCTTTGAACAACCTACTCTTCCAAAGGGTTACTATAAGCGAGACCCACCTTAAGTGATGATCTTTGATCTAATGGTCAAAATGGCCATCCTTTTAATAACCTACTGACCTTATTAATAAAATGATTACAATAGAACTATGTTTCTTGAACCTTTTTATTCATCATATGGGAACTGAGTGTGGACCACAACATACCATTTTCACTCTTCTGTTGTTGTTTGCTTGCATTTTGTTTTCTTTCTCAGGTTTTTTTTTCCCTTCCTTCTTGATCTGATTTTTCTTGTGCAGCAAGATAACTATAAATATGGATACATATGTTGGATTTAACATATATTTTAACATATTTAACATGTATTGGACTACCTGCTATCTAGAGAAGGGAGGGTGGAAGGAGAGGAAAATTTGGAACAGAAGGTTTTGCATCTACATCCAGAGAGAGGCCTGAGGGAACTGAGCGTGGACCACAACACAGCATTTTAACGCTTTCTGGATGTATATGACTATCTTCATCACTGAACAACTGGAACTGGTTTGAATCATCTCATTGTTGAAGAGAACCATGTCCATCAGAATTGATCATCATATAGTATTGTTGTTGCCGTGTATAATGATCTCCTGGTTCTGCTCATTTCACTTAGCATCAGTTCATTTTAAGTCTCTCCAGGTCTCTCCTGCTTGTCATTTCTTATAGAATAATGAAAATAAAATACTATTAAGTGAAAAAAAAAATTATGGACTCGACTAAGACTCAGTAGGATACAAAAGGCTATTTGAAGGGATCTTGCTCCTGGACTTCACCCACTTGTCAAAGCAAATAAGGTAGGTACCCCCAGTGAGTAATGAAACAACCTTGCATCCCACATTTATAGCCCATTGCTGAATCCAGCACTTCACACATGGAACATCACAAGACAGAGACCCTCAAACCAGTATATCTGACAGTTCTTTCTTTCCATCTGCCTCATCCAAACCAACAAGCATCAGCCACATCCTAAGAATTGTGCTAGGTATTAGAAATTGCCCTAATCCTGGATTCTCTAACTCTAATTCTGGATTTCCTCTATCTAGATTTGAAGAATACTCCCAGCTATGATTTTTTTGTTCCTCTTTACCTATCAATTAGTTATATACCTTCCAATTTTAATCCTATGGTCCCATAATCTTAAACAGTACTATATGCCTACCTCCCCCAAACTAATGTCATCATCCCATTCCTTTCCCTATTCTTTTCAACTAACACAATTTTTTGCACCCAATATTCTGTTCCTTCTGTCTCATCCTCCTATTCTTTCTCTTTCTCCCTAGAAACCCAGATAATCCTAGAAACGCCAGGCCACTACAAGAGAGCTGAGAGCACCAGCAGAGGAAGGATAAAGATTACTGGTCAAGTTCTTTCAAGAGCCTCCTTTAAAAAAAAAAAATTAATTCTTAAAATCTTTTATTTTCCCAAACATATGCATAGTTTTCAACATTCACCCTTGTAAAACCTTATGTTGCAATTTTTTTCCTCCCTTCCTTCTCTCATCCCCTAATTCAATGTTAAACATGTGCATTTCTTCTGTACATATTTCCACGATTATCATGCTGCACAAGAAAAATCAGATCAAAAAGGAAAAGAGAAAAAATACAAGCAAATAACAAAAAAAACTCAAAATATTATGTTGTGATCCACACTCAGTCCCCACAGTCCTCTCTCTGCCACATGTTCATTGGAACTCCTACAAAATAGGAAATGAGGATGGAGAGTACAAGATTTGCAAAGGAGAGGGAGTCACCCTAGGGGAGTATCCACAGACCAACAGCTGCTTCTGATCAGGTATGAGGAGGGGAAAGAAGACAATCTAGAATCCAGGTATTTGATACCCTCTCCCCCATTTTTTTTTATTAAAGCTTTTTATTTGCAAAACATATGTATGGGTAATTTTTCAACATTGACCCTTACAAAGCTCTCCCTAAACTCCCCTTAGTCCCCACCCCTCCCCTAGGTCCTTTCCCCAAATTTCAACCCTCTCCTTGTACTCAGAGAGTCCCCCATTCTAATACTAACTTTGCCTGTGTAGGCAAGAGTAACCCAAAGAAGCCAAAGGACAGCCAAAGGTTTGAGAACTAGAAAAACAGGATATTTGGTTACCTTAAGGGGCCAAAATCAAAGATTGAGTAATTGCATCCTTAATTCAAGAAAAATGTATTTTTGAGGCTGAGAAATCTAGAGACCTGCATCTCCTTAAAGGGCTAGAACAAGAGCACTAGGGATTTTTAGGTTTAAGAATGTAAGTAATATGGAGTTGTTGAGGTAAGCTGAGACTTAAATTGGAGTCCAGACCCTATCACTTTGTTTACTTTCAAGGAGCTGCTTTGTAGATTCTACTTATCAGACAGTAGCAGTAGTAACTGTCCAAAGAGGGTTTGGAAGAGTGGGATTCAAAAAACTCTCAGGTACTCTTGTTCTGCCCCTACATCCCCAATATTCCAAACCTTGTTTACTTCCCAATATTTCTGTGTTCTTGATATTTGCTTAAGTGGATTTGTCCAGAGAAAATTAATTCATTTTGCCAATTCCAGTTCCCCTTTGGTATCTGAGCACTTAGCCCCTCACTAATGTGAGCATTAACATCCCTGGTCTTAGTCTCATCCTAGAACTGGAGATTCAAAAAAAGACATGCCACACAACCACAGAAAACTAAGATGAAGGAAACCTCCAAGATTGGGAAGCACCCATTATGAGCCACAAGTCCCCACATTCAAATAATTTAAAATTGTCCAGAAACCAGGTACTCAGAAAGCAGATAATACTGTGCAAACTTAAGGGAAGGGGGGGGGGGGGAGGAGAAACCAAGAAAAGGAGATTTTAATGGTAATCAGGATAGTCTTCCAGAGAGGGAGATGTTGGGGACTCTTGGGCTAGTTCAAGAAATATGTTTGACCAGATAATAGGAAGCAAAAATACACCTGGAGGTGGTATGGAGAGCCCAGAAGCAAAGAAACAAAAGTAAGAGTCAAGTACAGGCAAAAGGTAATGAAGGGATTAGAGAAAGGATGGGACTGATAGTGGTGAACTGGATGTTAGTAGAGGGATAAGGGGTAACCATTCTCAAGATTATAAGCTTGAGAGGACAAAAGAGGTAATGCTGGTTGAACAGAGAAGAAAAGATCCATCAGGAGTCATCCCGAAGGCCCAATATCCTCTGGAAGCTAGACTCCCTTACCTTAAGACCCCAATTTTCATTACCACAAACTCAGCCAGCCAGATAAAAAAAAATATCTTTTATTATTAGGAATAATCTGTTATCATTTAAACATTTAAAGGAGAATATAGGAGGATGGGGGAGGCATAAGTCGTGCTGTGGAAGGGGATGGGGAAAAAAGGAGGATGGACAATCCCTCTATTCCCCCAAAACAATAAACTTATGTGAACATGAAGCATCACAGAAAAAAGGATTCCCCACTCACTATAACTTCCCCCCCAAAAAGTCACCCCTCCTTCAGGCTCTTTTAGAGCTTCCAGGGTATCTGGAACTCATGGGGAGGAAGTGGAGTACAATGGGTGGCCTCAAAGTTGTGTAAGTGTTTCCGAGCCTGAAAGAGAGCCAAACATGAAGAAAAAATTTAAGATAATATGTCAAAAAGTAGAAGCATTTGAAAGATTCTCTCTCTCTCTCTCTCTCCAAGGGTTTTCTCTTAGGAATCCCCTAACCATTTTCCTGGGAATATTTTAATCACCCTTGATATCTAGAATTAAAGAGAGGGAAATCGAACAAAACTCACCAAAAACAAGGCTAGCTGCCGCTGCCCATCTTCACTAATGTCATCACCTGAAGAAAAAGGGGCTAATCAAATACAGTGTATCCCTTCCCCTATCCCCAGCCTTTTTAATCCCAGAGATTTCCCCCCTTTCATCTGTTAAATCTTACTTCCAGAACGAATTCATATGGGGACTTCTAAAAGTCCCTAACCCTTACCAACACTCCAGGGAAAGTTACCCCCATGTTCTGTCTGATAGGATTGAAGAACAGACACACACCAATCCTCATCCACTTCCCAGCGGCTATACACAGAGGCTAGGGCAGGGGTTAATAGGAAATGACAATCAGAACCACAGCTTCAGCAGGAGCTACCCTTAGCCCTCCTCCTAGCCTCCTCCCTCTCACCTTCCTCTAGTTGGGAGGAAGCCTCCAACCATAGTCTCACCACTCGAAGACTCTCCTCCCCCATTATTTTGGGGTACCTAAGAGACAGGGTTGAGGTCAAGATTCCTTCTTCTTCCCTTCCCCTCTCTTACTTTCAAAGCTTCCCCCCATCTCTCACCGGTGCTGCAGAAGTTTCAACAGAAGGTTATTGCCACGGTTGGACATAATATCATCAGGGACCCTGGATTTTAGAAGAAGAAAGACTTAAGAAGAGTACAAATTTCAGGACTCTCTGAGAAACAGAGATGAAGGAACTGAAGGAAACAGGGGATGTAAGCTGATCTCATGACTCACGTAGTGGTGATGATCTCATCCTTGGTTCGTCGGATCAGTAGCACTGGCCCCTGATACCTGGAGAAACAATAATACCAGTCCATGGAATCAGAGAATAAAATAAAAAACAACAACCTCCTCTCCCCTTTCACCCCATTAGCCCTGAGGCCCTTCTTGGGTTTCTCCTTCACCTGCATAACTGCTCAGCATTATTCAGATTCAGGTGTTGTCTCACAGTTCGAGTCACAAGGGTTTCTGGAATAGGAGAAAGGAAAGGAAGTCGTTAAAACCACAAGAGTATCTTAAACTACTCCTCTATGATAGCAGTCTTGTGCCTACATAAGAAAGGGATGTGGCTATTTCCACTATACTTCAGAAATCCATGATTTCATCAATGTGAGAACTCCCTCCATCAAGCCAGATCCTAACCAAGCCATGGTACATAATCTTCATGAGTTTGCTGAGACAAACAAACAAAAAAAATCCCCAATAATTAATCTTCTTGGAGAAGGGGCTCAGAACTGCTATTCCTTACAGTCTGTAGCCATACTTGTTCAGCTTGGCAGTACTTGGCAGTTTTGAGGAATCAAAAGAGGGCTCCATATGTGAGGATGAAATCAGAATTCTCAGAGCCCTCTTTGGGAATTGTATTGCCCTGTTTGTCAGCAACTCTACAGCAGTTCCCCCAGACCTTCCTCATTAGAGATTTTTCCCATCCAAAGGACTATGCCATTCTCCCATCCTCTCCCCCAGCCATGGGTCCCCACTTACTCCAGCTGTCAGGCATGACCTTTAGGGCCAAAGGTATCAAGTCATCAAAGGAGGCATCTAGTATCAGGGCACTGATATCTGGATAGGACATGGCAGCCCATGTGGCTGGGTGAGGAAAGAGGAGGCACAATCAGCATAGAAACTGAAGCCTTCCAACTCCTATTAAAACTCATCCCTTCAGTTCCACACTCTATGCCATTCACTTAATTTTAAGTTCTTGGTCTCTCTTCCCAATCCTAATCTTCAAATTTTAATTACAAAGATATATTATTTCAGGAGACAGTAGGGGAAAATGAACATTTTCAATTAAGATTATCTTCACCATTAAGGTTATATACATAGGAACACAAGGGCTTTTTCATTCTTAAGTGCCATTCTTCTCCTAGGGTTTCTTTCCTATCTCAATAATAGTTAATAGTTTATAGTTTATAGTTAATATAGTTAATAGTTAATAGTAATAGTTAAAAGTGAGAAAAATCAGAAAATGATGGGGATAAAAGTGTGATGAGGAATATGGAAATGTGGATAAATCCCATTCTTCTAGCCTCATAGGTCACTCATCCAATCTCCTATATCCCTGTCCTCAAACCATAACACAGGAGCAGCTAGATGGCAAAGTGAAGTCAGTGGGACCCGAGTTCAAATCCAAATCCAGATTCAGATACTTCACACTTACTAGTTTACAAAACCATAGCACAATTCTCAATCCATTGCTGTGAGAAAGTCTTCTTTTTTGCCTAATTTCCTACTCACTCTCCCATCCTCCCTTTCCTAACTGTAATCTTAAACAAGTCATTTCTCCTGCTCCAGAACTTGGTTTCCTCTTTTATCAAATGAAAAATTAGAACAAGAATGATCTTCATTGTTTTTTCCCACTCTAATTTCCAATGCTCTAAAAGGAGACATTAGGTGACTAGTAGGTAAAAAGCAAAGTGAGAAAACTCAGGGAGATCACCTTAGGTAGGGATAGAAGCAAAGGCTATATAATACATTACAGGAATGGAGAGATGTATACCAGTAAAACCCCCAATGGACCAAGCATAGAGTATGATGTCCTGTGGCTGGAAATTGAGTCGGTGGATTGCAAATTGTATCACCACATCCATAGCATTGGCTTCATTCTGAGGGAATGGGACTCCCTATAGGAGCAAAGTAAAGATTAAATGTTGCTGCAGCACCAAAGGCTGTATACCTCCAACTAAAGACAGATCCTTCCTCAGTGAAACTCCCAAACCAGAGAAAATATTCCCAGAGCCTACTATTGAAAGAGTGGATATAGAGAAAGAAGGTTGTGGAAAAAGTAGTTCCTCTAATTAATGATATTCTTTCTCTATCTTCTTATAAAGGCTATTCCCAATCTATCTGGGATACAGAAAGAACAGGTATCTAAAGGCAGAAAAAAAGTCCAAAATTTGCATCTCCCTAATTCCCCACCTCCTAACAACTGGACTTCATAGGCAAACCCAATTAGATGGGAGATTTCACAAAGGACAAGTCCAGCGCAATAGTACAGAAATCTACAATCTCCCTCTCCCAGGGGAGAATGGAAATTTTTTACACCCAACTGAGAACTAGGAGGCAAAGGAATAAAGAGAAGCTCTCACCGTGCTGCCAGCAAAGCCAGGATGATTCCAACCCAGGACTGAATATCCTGCTGTAATACAGGGTTGGGGGAAATGGGATGGAGAGGAAAGAAGTCAGAGATCTGAACTCAGTGATCTCAGAATCCTGAGATCTCATGTCCTGAAAATTACAAATGAATGGAATACCTTTTTGGGAGAGGAAAAAGAGACAAGGGAAGTATAGCAAAAATTTATCAGAGAGCTCTAAACACTCCCAAATTTAGAGATAAATTCTTCCAATATATTCTAGCATGAAGCAGGAGGATTGTATCAAGGGCTAAGAAGAAGCAGGGAGGAAAAAGAAGGGGAAGCTGGGGACAGATGAAAGAAACTAATTAACACTTCCTTCCCCCTCAGAGTTATTCAGGAGCACTTACTTAACAGAGGGACACTGTAATGAGGGGAATATCAAGAAAGTGACAGTTAGGAGAACATTTATACCAAGGAGAGGGATATATGTTATAGGAGAGAGAAATTATAACAAAAAGGAGCTGAGGAAGGGTGGCAGATGGAGGGTAGGAGTCTTACCAAAGGGGTTGAAGAGGTCTCAGAAGATTAAAAAAAAGTTCAGTACACAAAGGAGGAAGGTAGCCATATGAACTGAGAAAGGAGGGGGGCTTGGATCAGAATAAAGAACAAAAAGAAATACAGGTGACAAAGGGATAGTTCAGAGGTCTCACCTTCCAGAGGAGTAGAAAGGCAGCCAACTTCATAGAATCCAGCATTTCCCTCACAGCAGATTACCTGAGGGAGAGAGGAATCTTATCTGAGTGAGACATCTACCCTAGTTCTCTTAAACCAGGGAAAGGGCACAGCTAAGAGTCTACTGAAGTGACTGGATTGGACTTTTCAAAGGGAAACAAGAAGGCCACATTGATCATTCTCCTTTAAGAAAATGACCACATATGGTTCCCAAAGTAGATCTGCATGTCCCTCTAGCTCCTAGAAGGAATCTTTTTGTTAACAGCAAAAATTTAGTCATTAAATCACATAGTCCTAAAGATAGCTATTGCTTCCCCACCCCCACCCCAAGGTCTTTCAGGCCTGTTGCCTGTTTTACTGGTAGGAATCATTCTTTCTCAGGATACTCTCAAGGAATTCAATGCTTCTTGCAAGTAGTCCCTGACTAATCCTAATCTGAAGCAGACCACTGGCTTGTTTGCTATTTATTTACCACAAAACATAATGTTTGAATTATGATGTAGAACTACTTGGCCAGTGAAAGGCTGTAGCAAGAAAATGAGTCTGGAAGAAAGATATCCAGGGTTTGAGTCCTGATTCAAAACCTATTAGCTGTGTGACCTCCAACAAGTAACTTGATCTCTGGGTATGCTTGCTCTCTTGTACTAAATTGGATGCAAAAACTTTTCCAGTTCTGATAGTCTACAAAATATTGATGCTTTTGGACCAAGGAAAGTAGTACAAACTGGTACTTCCTGCTATTGGGCAAATTAAGACTGATGAATCCTTTGATCTAGGAAGTACTGTTACTGTATGCAACACTATCAGATATCTATACTAAATAATAATTAAAATTGATGATGGTAATAACAGCAGCTAATGTTTATACAGTTCTTCAAAGCTTGCAAATCACTTTTCAAATATTAGCTCACTTGATCATCATCATAACCCTGTGAAGAAGGTGCTATTTTATTATCCTCATTTACAGAGGAGGCAAGCGTATGTCAAGTGACTTGCCCAGGGTCACACAATAACTAGGTGTCTGAGCCCGATTTGAACTCAGGTCTTCCTGACTCCAAGTCAAGTACTTTATACTATCTCAATTGTCAATTTGACATTATGTGGTGGGGGATAGGGATAGGAACCACTAAACTGCCTAAGAACCAGTCCAGGTCAAAAATAAAGCCAGATAAAGTTCCCATGACATTCAGCAGTGGGACTGGGCCCATAAGAGACTACTACACTTCTAGCTCTGGCAAAATAGGCAGACCCAATCTCAAAAACAAAGAAACAAATGTATGCTTTTGTCTTCTAGTTGTTTTATTTATGTATATCCAGTATCTGGAGACTTTAAGCTCCTCAAGGCCAGGGATAATCTTTATTTTCTACTGCTATCTCCTAAGGACCCAGCAACTACTAATGAGTTGGCTGCCTAATATTGTTATGTTAGAAAGCAATGTCTACACTACAATGTATTTCTAGAATTATGGGATCATATATTTAGAACTGGAAGAGACCTAGAAATTACTAAATTCCACTAGTCTATTGCAGATTAGGAAACTCAAGCCTAGAAGTATTAAGGTACTTGTTTGTCTAACTTCACATAATGAATTCCAAGGCATAAGCAGAATCCAGATCTACTGATTTGCATTTGTGCCATGCTGTCCCCCCAAGATAACTTTCTGCATCTTGCAGATAATATTCATCCACTGGTTTTTCTATATTAAGGAACCTCTGGTCAGGGGAGAATTTTTAAAGGACAGAAGCAAAGCAGAAATATATTTCCCTTTGCTTCTCTCTGAGGATTGTTCTTGTTCTGATTAAATTAGAACAAGGGATGTAAATAAAAATCATTTAACTCCCCCCCTTTTTTTTTTGCTGAGGCAATTGGGGTTAAGTGACTTGCCCAGGGCTATACAGCTAAGAAGTGTGAAGTGTCTGAGGTCAGATTTGAACTCAGGTTCTCCTGACTTTAGGGCTGGTGCTCTATCCACTTCGCCACCTAGCTGCTCCCCTACCCCCCCTC
This sequence comes from Myrmecobius fasciatus, assembly GCA_023553655.1. NCBI lineage: Eukaryota > Metazoa > Chordata > Mammalia > Dasyuromorphia > Myrmecobiidae > Myrmecobius > Myrmecobius fasciatus. Next base: position 259,466 of record JAJPUD010000745.1, on the reverse strand, counting down.
ATTTTACAGATGAAACTCTCTGCCACAATCCATAGCAGCACCTATTCCCGATTATACTCTCCTATCCCCCAATTTCAACTCACCAGTTTATGTCCTTGAGATTCTGACATGCCTCTCCTGTCAATGAACATGGTATCAATCTCATTACCATCACAGGCTACCAGTTTGGCTCGTCGACCATTAAACTGAGAAACAAAAAGGGAAATGGGTTAATTTTAGAGATGCCAGTGAGAAAAGAAGGGCAGGTTAAGAGTGTCTCACCTCTTCTACCAGTCGAGCTTGGCCCTGCAGCAGCATGGGCATGAGGGCCTTCTGGAGCAAGTACACAGAACCAGGGTACAGCATCCGGCGTCCCAGGGTATGTGCCACCAAAAAACTATGAAGAAACATGGGATTAAGACTGCAGGAAGCACTCAGAACCCTGATTCTGAACACAACACACTCCTAACCATTAGAAAGCTGTAACCCTGTATGAAACAACATAGAAAAGTTTAGCCTATCAAGTGTCAAAGCAACCCCTAGTACCAAATACAATACCCTGTCAGTATTCCTCCAACTCCACAAAATGTAAACCCAAATTGATCACCAAAAAGCATCCCTCTTCAAAAGTCCCATTCTTTTGCAGCACACTTAATAACCAATCTATAATCTGTCCTCAAAATTAGCAGGCTTATCACAACCCCAGCACTTCCTCCTACTACACAGGCCTGTTACAAAACTAAGGAGTAATTGATTCCCAGCAGTCTACCACACACATATAAAATGAGGGAACTGAGTTAGATCTTTAAATTTTCTGATCCCAGATTTCCCCCTCAACAGAGAATCTCACTTCCCAATCCTCTACCTAGCAATCTGACAGGGAAGCTTCTTAACCCGGTTGAGGAAATTATCAGCTGTTCCCCGATGTAGTGGTTCAGTTCGAAGCAGAGATACACCTTTGTGGGAGAGACCATGTTGGGAATCCTTCCTGAAAGCAAGAGACATGATAGGGAAGACATCAACAGGGTTGGAACTAAAAATTAAGATGCCTAAGTCCTTAATAGAAATGATATCTGAGAAAGGGACATGCTAAGCTGAGGGGGAAGGAAAGAATGGGAGGAATGAAAAGGTACCAGAGGTAGCAGAGGACAGAAATATATAAGGAAAAAACAGCTTAATTCCTAAAATGTAGGACAACCATGATTAAAGGAAAGGAGAGGGGACAGCTAGGTGGTGCAGTGGATACAGCACCAGCCCTGAAGTCAGGAGGACCTGAGTTCAAATCTGGTCTCAGACACTTAACATTCCCTAGCTGTGTGACCTTGGGCAAGTCACTTAACCTCAATTGCCTCAGCAAAAAAAAAAAAAAAAGGAAAGGAGAGCAGGGGACTCACCAGCTGCTGGGTTCTTTCCAGTGGAAGTCAACAGGCCAGCTCTTAAAGTCAAAATTGTAAGCAGACAATTGTTTCTATTGTTTTCAGGGAAGGAAAAAAGGAGGAAAAAAATAAGTATACCCATCATTAATACTCTCTAAATTGAATATCATGTAGGCATCAAACACATTATGTTTAAAACCAAACTTATTATTATTATTCCCTCCTCCATCCCACCCTCTGATAGTATAATACTACTTTTTCAATAATATCTCTACTTACTTGTTTCCTCTGAAATCAGATTCAAGCTCTTCTGTACCAATCTAATTATATACTGCCTTTTCTACATTCTAAAGTCTGGGCAAATTGTTTTTCTAGATGTTCCTCACACATTACACTTTCCCTTCTATCTGTGCCTTTACGCTAGTTGTTTTAGATTCCTTCATGCTTGGAATGTACTCACACCTAATCTCCACCACTGAAAATTATTCATTTCCCTAAAAACAGGTTAAGGAACAGCTTCTACATAATGTCTTCTCTAATCTATTAGCTGTTAGTAATCCTAATCCTAAAAGAAATTTACTTTTTATTTGTTTTGCATGTAGGAGAAGAGGAAAAAGTAATGAGATGGAAAGAAATAAATAGTAATCATAACTGTGCAAGAATGAGATGAATTCATCCATAAAACAAAAGCAGATAGCAGAATGTATTAGAAACCAGAATCCAACAATATGTTGTACTTAAACACACTTGAAACAGAAAGATACACAAGAGTTAAAATAAAGGGCTGGAGCAGGATCTAACATGCTTCAGCTGAAGTAAAAAAGGAAGAGGTAGTAATCATGATCTCAGAGAAAGCAAAAGCAGCAATAGATTTAATTAAAAGAGGATCAGGGGACCTACCATACTAAGAGATAAAATGAATATCAAAAAATTTTTATTGCAAGTTTCTCTGATAAAGGTCTAATTTCTCAAATATATATACTGAGTACAGAACTGAATAAAATTTGTAAAATTACGAGCCATTAAGGATATAAATATCCATTTTCAGAAGGAAAAAAAAGCTCTCTATAATCATATGAAAAAGTGCCCTAAATCATTATCGATTAAAGAAATTCAGTACCACCTTAATCCTATCAGAGATGACAAATATTAGAAGGGATAAGGGCAAGAATAGATATACTGACAAACTTTTGGTGGTGTTATGAACTAGTTCAACCATTCTAGAGAACAATTGGCAATTATTGTCCAGTAGGTTGTAAAACTGAGTAATACCATTACTAGGTCTGTATTCCAAAAGTATCAAAGAAAAAGGAAAAGGACCGATAAGAACAAAATATTTTTTTAGCAACTCTTTGTGTGTAGCAAAGAATTGGATTCCCACCAATGGAAGAATGGCTAAAAAAGTTATGACAGAATTGTGCTATAAGAAATAATCAAGATAATTTCAGAAAAATTTAGGAAGAATTATATGAACTGATGCAAAGCCACTCTCATGAGTGGTTGCTATACTACCGGCCTGGGTACAGAAAGGATAAGAGATAAGAAAGGGAAAAGACAGAGATGTGGGAAAGTAGCAGGGGAATGAAAAGAAGAAAGGAGGGAGGAAGAAAGGAAGGAAGAAAGGAAGGACAAAAGGAGGGAAAGAGGAAGCCCATTACAAAAAGGGGAGGGGCAGGATGAGACAGCTATATATTGGATTGTGCCATTCCAGCATCGTGATATAAAGGAAAGAGCAAGGAAATGCTAGGGTATGGGACCCTGCTGAGAGGGAGTACCAAGGCCACCTTGACCTGTGGTGCACAATAAGCTTTCTGCCACGTTGCAGAAATGCCCTTGTCGACAAAGGAGCATTGATGCATGGCATGGGAATGGGTTGAGCCTGAGGATCACAGCTAGTTGCTCCTGAGCAGGGATGCCTCAATAGGGCCTCTTGCCTGTGAGCAGGTTGCTGACGCAGCTAGATCGGCTCTCCTCCCATTGGCAGATACCATGCATACGCAATGCCCAGAGCTGCTTCTCTGAATGGTGATTGGGGATTGCCTACTGTTCACGTGCTGATCACGCTTGCAAAAATGTTTATCAACAAGGCTGTGCGGCATAATAAACTGGAGCTCTTTCACACCCTATGAGTTCCCCTGCCTCATTCATCTCACCTCTAAGATCAAAGGGCTCATACAAGGTGAGTTCTTAAAAGATGGCCACAACAAGGAAAGAGTCAGGGAACATGGGTTTGAATTGTAATTATGTGCTTTACTAACTGTGAGATCTTGGCAAGTCCCTCAGTCCCTATTAAAAGTCTCTTCTAGCTACCTTTCCTTTCTTTTCCTTTTACATGTCACCCAGGACCATACCTTATTCTCTGGGGAGTTATTCCTATGAGTCTCTTCCAAAATGGTAATGAACTGAATGTAGTGAGGGTTGGTCCAACGGCCAATGCCTGAATGAATGTACCAAAAAAAAAACCTGTTAGTTTATGAGATAAAACGCTTGGATTTTGGAAATGGGAGATGAAGCTATAAAAAGAGAAAGCTAAAGTAGAAAGGTATTACATGGAAACCAATAATTTCAAGATAAACGTCCTGGTTCATAGGAAAATAAAGAGGAGCTTACCTTCCAGTTCTTTGGAGATCTTGTACCCTCAAGGACTTCCTTATTCCTGGATTCTTCAATCTCTCTACTTCTAACATGCTCCAGCTTTCCCTAGCTTAATGATCCATGTAGCCCTACTCTGGATGTTAGTTTTCTTCTTCCTTTCACTACCAAATTTCTTCCTCAACTTTACTACTAAAATATTTTATTTTTCTATTTCTGTTCATGAAATTGCCATTATTCTAGTCACAGTATCAAAAATTCTTTGGTGCCTTTTTTTTTTGCTTATTTTTTTGTAATAGCCTTTTATTTTCAAAATATATAAAAAGATAGTTTTCAATATTCACCCTTGCAAAACTTTGTGTTCCATGTTTTTCGCCCTCTCCCCCATGTATCACCTCCCCTAGACAGAAAGTAATCCAATATAGGTTAAACATGTGCAAGTCTTCTAAACATATTTCCACCTTTATCAGGCTGCACAAGAAACATCAGATCAAAAAGGAAAAAAAAAAAAAAGAGAGAGAGAGATGCCCCTTTCTCTCACAGTTTTATCCATACTCCCTTTGAAACCATATTACTTTCACCCATCCCTTTCTTTCTATTCCTTTCTTTTCCAAAATATTAATCAGAGTCTATATCATCTCATCCCAAAATCATTATAATCTAATTAATCTTATTCTTCTATAATCCATCAAATTAATCTTCATAAAGCATCATTTTTATTATTACCTGGTTGACTGAATAAATTCCATTTTAGAATTTCAAAGCCTTCTTATAATCTAATCCCAAACTAGGCTTTAATCAAACTAATTTCCTCAATGTCTTCTAAATTATTTGCTAGCCCACTTCCATGCTCAGATCCTATTTTTTCCAGGAACTATCTTTTCCTCTATTCTTTCCACTTACCTAGTTTTTTTCTGTCCAGTTCAAATTCTACCTTTTCTGGAAATCTCTCTAACCAATGCATTCATCATTCAAACCATTCATTGACATGTATTACAAGCTACTTTTTACATTTATCTTTCATTCAACTGTGTTTTATCTCCCCAACGAAATTCTAAATTCTGTAAAGAATCTTACTTTGTGCTCTTCTACATTTCCTCCAACCTGCTCCCTAAGCCCTGCACAAGAAGTGATTAATAAATATCTGAATATTGAATTTGCCAATTTTGGTTTGCTCACCTCTAAGACAGGCCACACCTGCTAGAAGCAGTAGCAATGTCCCTGCATAATGAGAGAAGGGCACCACCTTTGACATACACAAGTAACCTGAGAAAAGAAAAAAAATTGAGTTCAAGCCCCCTTCATCAATTGCTCCTTCCCTCTATTGTAAGGCTAATTTGGGGCATTTGCTGGCCCTTCTGGGGAGCACCTGCTATACCTACTAAGAGAAGAGTAACACTTCTCCTGAGACAAGCTCCTTTTAATCATTCACACTGTCCAAAACCCCACCCAATCATTTAACTCCACACTGACCTTTTCTGTACAAGTAGAAGAAAGCCAAGGGGGAAGAATAATAAGAGATGGACCAGAGGACTGAGGCCTGTAGTAGGAAAATGGACAAATAGACAGTCAGCTTTTTCCTTTTGTTTTGACTGCTCCCCCATTTCCAACACTGGATTCTGACCAATCTGGAGAAAGCCAGGCATTCCATGCAGGCATGAAAAGTAATTTGGAACAACCATATTAAGGGGAGGAGGAAGATAAGGAGTAAGCTTTATATATTGGAACACATGTTCCATTCTGCCAAAATTCACTCTTCCAAGGGTGATCAATAATGGTGATAAGAAGACTTGGAAGTGCTGTGCAAACATACAGGGAAGTCAAAGAGTGAGAGGAAAGGAAAATTAAGATATATATGGGAGAAAAGGTGATAGAGAAGTGCATTGGAGAAGTGGGGGAGGGAAATGCATTTTTCTCAAGTCAGCCAGCCTCAAGAATACGATCTGTATGTCTGACAATTAATTTGTTTTCTTTGTCTAGGTTACATAAGTAGTAAATTTCTAGGACTGAACTCAGTACTTTGCACAATGCCTACCTTCTTAGCTTCTCTAGGAAGCTTCTCTAGGAAGATCCTATTTGATCTTCACAACACTTCTAGGAGGTGGGTGCTATGATGTTTCCCATTTTATAGATGCAGAAACTGAAGGGTTGAGTGACTTGTCACACAGTTTAAAGAGTGCCTGAGACTAGATTTTAATTCAAATCTTTCTGACTTCAGGCTCAGCCCTTTATCCACTATATCAACCCTCTGCCGTGATCAATACTGCTAATGAATATTGATATAAAAAAGAAAATAAACTTCCTCAGATATATGTCTAAAAAAAAAAAAGAATATGATCTGTTCAAACTTAAAAGGCATATAGTCCCTCTTTTTATACAATTGGTCTAAATGTTTTACATCATTGCTACTTAGTATATTCTGGTCCCCAGATGACAGTATAAATGTTGACATGAAAATTCTAGTGGAGAGAAGAGCTCTCACCAAAGCAAAGAAAGTCTGGTTGCTTACAAACTGTAGTATTTGTATTTAGTACCTGGGGAAGGTCCCAACTGAGAATAAACATGTTTTCCTCGTGGCCTATATTGTCCCAGAGGAAGATGTATGACATACCAGAAGGAAAGAAAGAATTCTTCAACAGAGACTCAAAACCCTTTGCTCAGAACCTAATCAGTCTTCTACACTAGGAAGGGAAATATAAAAACGTACCAAGTCTGGGGAAGGAAGAATGCAGAGGACCAACTCACCAAAGCCAGGATGCTGTCAGCATGCTTCTCTAGGGCCCTGGGCTGATAATAGGACTCCTGAAAACAAACAAACAAAACAAAACAAAAAAAAACAGTTAAGTCCCGTCAGGGATCCTTTTCTTATCATGTTACCCCAACCCTAGCTCATGTCACTTCTTTATAGAGCTTCAGCCTCCTCTATCTTCCCATTTTTCCATCCCACACCTCTAGGTCCTCTGATCTCCTTTGCACCCCTAAGCGAAAGGTGCCCTCTCTAGATCTGGGTCTCTTTTCTCCCAGAGAAGACCACCTCAAAATCTGGCTCCCCTACTCCATCTTTCCAACAATTCCTCCAAGGAAAATCCAAAGAATTAAAGCCTATGGAAGAAAGCAATGAATGACTTTTGTACCCTTTTCACAACTCCCTTCTAGGGAATGGATGAAACCAAAAGGGGGATGGGGATGGGGGTGGGGATGGAGGTGGGGGTGGACGTGGGAAGGAGAAGGAAGGGGTCTTTTATGAAAAATAAAATGGGAAACGCTGAAAATATGGTAGAAATTGAAAGAGACTGGCAAGTCTGTGACAGTGGACATAATTAGTAGATATAAAACGTCTCCAGCTTTTAAATATAGATAAATAAATAGAATTGCTCCATGGGGTTCTCCAGGTCCGGCAGAATGAGAAGGGTAGAACCATCACTTCGGGAGGGAGGGAACGACCGGCTAAGTAGATGGTTAGTCATTTTGAGAAGGAAATTAAGAACCAAATATGGGTAAAACACATGGAGAGAGTGAAAAGGACAAAGCAACAGCTCGAACTGAGATATATGGAGTTTTATGGCAAACACCATCAAGAACACACCCTTTCTTGCAGGATCTGCGGTTCGGCATGAACCATGACAACATACACGGATGTGGTGCTGTACCAGGAAGGGGGGGGGGCGGATTAAAAAAAAAAAGCAAACGAGATAAATGAGAAACTAGGAAGGAGTAAGTGGATGGATGGAGAGAAAAGAAAAAACGCTCACATCCGCAAGCACTTAAATTACACCGGAAAGATCGAGATGAGCAGTATTTGTGGGGAAATAGTCAGGTAACACTCTCCCCCAATTCCAATTATGGGTGCTTCCGGGGAGCTAAAGTAGCAACGGGTTTGGACCATACCATGACTCCAGTTGGGGGAGAAGAAGAAAAAGACTCACCCAGGACTCAGTCGGGGAGGTGGCGATGGCAGCCGAAGTCCCGGGAACGCTAGACTGGGTTCTTCCTGAGTCCCTCTCTCGATAGACCCGGTAAAGCCGGGGGCCTAAAACGCAGCTTAGCAGCTTCGCCATCACCCCGGGTCCAGCCGCGGATCCTCCAGCGGCAATCCTCTCTACCCCCCCGACCCCCCACCCCCCGAGTCAAGTCGCCACGCCTTCTCTCTAGCCTCTTGGGTGCTGCGTGATCCTCAACGTCATTACGTATGGTGGCGGCATCCTCCTTAAACTCTTAGTCCAGACTTATTTAATCAGTTCTGGGAAGCATTTACCACTGCCTGGTCTCTCCTGGCACAGGTGACAGGTGGGGAGGGAGGATTTAAGAAGACTGGACTAGGCGGACTGGACCTAGATTTGGGGATATTCAGATTCTTCAGGAAAAGTATTAAAGCAGTGCACAGAGCACTTTACTATTGGTGTTTTGACGGATACAAAGTTTAGATTAAGCAGAGTTGTGTGCTGAGCACTTTAGTAGGAACTGGGAAAGAAATACAATTTACGGATTGCTAAAAGGGATACAAAGTTTAGATTAAGCCTAGCTGTGTGCAGAGATGTATGCTAAGTGCTAGGAAGGATACAAAGTTTATATTGGGCAGAGTTTTGCTCTCAAGTCCTTAAGCAACCCTTGTCTAGAAAATTCTTCTGCCTCACCTCTTTTTGGAATCCTCTGGTTTCCTTCTAGACTCAGCTCAAATATCAAAATATACATCAGGGGTTCCCTCTTGGGTCTATGTGCCTCCCAGAGGTTACAAGGAATGTGTGAAACATTTCAAAAGTAACAGTGGGGGAAAAAAGTTATGGATTGTAGAAGGGATTCTGAGGCAGTGAAAGCTGGGTGGGAAAAATAAAGAATTATCTAAAAATTTTGTAAGAGACAAATAATTTTTGCTTACCAAAACCAGATTAGTGAGGTTTGGAAATCTTGTCCATCTTGGGGGGTAGGGGAGGAGGAGAAATGGGAGGAGAAACAGGGACTCAAATACATAATCATAATTAGAAGTGCTAAAATAGCTTCTAATTAATGAAAGTACAAAAATTTTTGGAATACTCTTGAAAGAACATCCCATTCATACCACAAGGTTTTAAATTTCATTTATAAACTTATCTTTGTAAATAAAGAATTCTTTGTCCTGTTCAAATCCAGTCCAAAGCAGAAAAAAAAAATTGAAAAGTTGTGTGCCACAGTTCCCTTGTCTCACTTTCCCAACTGTTCTGCCTGGTGGCAACCCCCCCTTTCTGGACATTAGGACTGAGATAATTGGGGCCGAAGAGTTATGGCCACTGGGATTCCAAAGAGTCATAAAACCTCCAGATGGCCTATCTCAAATACCTAGACATGCCCCTTATCTTTATGGCCTCAGATTCAGTGTCTCCTAGCTTCTTCCAGAACTTACCAGAATTTATGATTCTTCCTCCATACCCCCAACCTGTCAGAACTGAATTTATAGTTCTTTCCTGGAACTCCAATTCCCCCAGTGCCCTACCTGTCCTTTTGCCTTCATTTCCCTGATTACCAGAGCCCTATAAGGGTCCTTGGAGCCTCTCACTCAAGTGCTGGATACTTTGAGATCCAGACAGCTGGATAATATGGCTGCCAGTCCACTACTATCAATAAAATATTACTAATCTCTAATGCTGCCTCAAATTCTCTGAGCATTACAGAATGAACATCATATGCAGGTATCTCAAAAATCATAACAAAGATAAAACTTGGTTGACAAAAAACAATGCCAACATTTATACATTTATTTATAAATAGTCTTACTATTTATAATGATATGGTATAGCTTCTAGGGGAAATATAGCAATAATTTTAAGGTCCCCTCACCTTAGGGGGCTTCTGTCATAAAAATGTCAGTGATTCTAAATCTTTTGGCTTTGGAACCTGTGATCCTGAGTTCTCCACCACCCCCAACATTGGAGTACTATTGTTCTGGCAATCTGTCTGTCAATGATTGTAAAAACTCTTCTGACCTAGGAATATAATATTTTTTCCCCTTAAACTTTAGGGAAAATATATTAGTGATGTTGCTATTGTCCTAAAAATCTATCAATGATTCTAAAATCTACTGGCTTTAGGATAGTCCTAGATCTGCTGAACAGTAATAATCAAATTCCTGAGATTATTCTTCAGTTCTGCTCTAAACCATAAAATTAGCATATCAGTGACATGAAGAACTAGATAAATGTGTCTCCTTGCTTCTGGTTCTTTGCTAAATTCATTTGGAATTTTGTCCATTTCAATTGGCATTACAATTACAATAAATTTTGCCCCTTGACTTGAATATGGGTTCAAGCCTGCAAATTCTTTTGAGATATCTCATGACACCTGTCTGTGACCCCCAACCTTTATTTTTTTTTTATTTTTTTTACTAAAGCATTTTTGTTTGTTTCTTTTGTTTTGTTTTGGATTGGGTTTTTTTTTTGGGGGGGGGGTTTGCAAAACATATGCATGGATAATTTTCCAACATTGACCCTTGCAAAGCCTTCTGTTACAAATTTTTCCCTCCTTCCCCCATCCCCTCCCTAAGATGGCAAGTAGTCCAGTACATGTTAATTATGTTAAAATCTATGACAAATCCAATATGTGTATACATATTTATACAGTTATCTTGCTGCACAAGAACAAATAGGATCTGCAAGAAAAAAAAAAAAAAAACCTGAGAAGGAAAATGAAATGCAAGCAAACATGAACAGAAAGCATGAAAATGCTATGTTGTGGTCCATACTCAGATCCCACAGGCCTCTCTCTCTGGGTGTATATGGCTTTCTTCATCACTGAACAATAGGAATTGGTTTGAATCACCTCATTGTTGAAGAGAACCATGTCCATCAGAATTGATCATCATATAGTCTTGTTGTTGCCATGTATAATAATCTCTTAGTTCTGCTTATTTCACTCAGCATCAATTCATGTAAGTCTCTCTAGGCCTCACTGAAATCATCCTGCTAGTCATTTCTTACAGAACAATAATATTCCATAACATTCATATACCATAATTTATTCAGCCATTCTCCAATTGATGGGCATCCATTCAGTTTCCAATTTCTAGCCACTACAAAAAGGGCTGCCACAAACATTTTTGCACATGTGTGACCCCCAACTTTTTGGGGTCACTTCCCAACCACAACAATAACACTCTGCTCTGATACTAAAAAATGTTACATAAACTTTTTACGAAAATTAATATATTTTAAGTCACATATAAAGACATGGCAAATTCATTTATTTCCTTTCATTAAATATAGGGTATAGGAATGCTTACTGAAATCCAAGGAGTACAGAGAAGAAAAAATGTTGGAAATCTCCTTTATATGAAATTTTTCTTGGTTTCCCTAGCAATTGGTATCCTTCTTCTCATAAAACACGAACACACACACATACATACACACACACACACACACACACACACACACATACACACACAGAGACACACACACACTCTTTCCCACCATTAAAGTGTTAAATTCCTTAAGGATGGGAACAGGATCCATTTTGCTTTTTTATTCCCAGTGTTTGACACAGTGCCTAGAACATAATAAATGTTTCTTGATTGAAGGAAATTTGAATACAAACAAATATAATTTGTATGGTGATAAGGTTGAAAAAGTTGCAAGGCCTGAGAAATACTAAGGCTAGCTGGCCTTGGGAGTACCACAAACAATACTGGCCAATGGCAGTAATTTAATACTGATTCAGTTGGTTCCTAACTTGTAGAACTCAATGATGAGAACTATACCTACTACTCTGCAATTGTAACTCTAAATCATAATGTTAGCATAACAAACTAATCTTTGTTTCTTTTACCTACCAAATTATCTGTCAAGGAGTGATGTAAATCTTTGCCCCTTAACTTGGAGATTGACTGTGCAAATTCTTTTGACAAACTCATGACACTGACCAGGGGGACCCTAATCTTGTTTCTCCTCAACTACTGGACATTTGAAAAACTATCTTTCCTGATTTGGACACAATGTGAACATAACCAAGTACTGAGAAGGATGGACATTCTTGGATAATGTATTAATACACTTATTGGTCACCCAGAAGGAAGAGTCCATGACTGAATGAAACTTTAAAAAGGAAATGACCTCCACCTTTCTGGTGCTCTTCTCTTTCAAAGACCATATCAACTATTTAAAGCCATTTTCTTCATCAATATTCATTAGGGAGATTGGTCTGTAATTTTCTTTCTCTGTTTTGACTCTTCCTGGTTTAGGTATCAACCATATTTGTATCATAGAAGGAATTTGACAGGACTCCTTCTTTACCTATTTATTTATTTATACCTATTATAGTATCAGAATTAATTGTTCTTTAAATGTTTGGTAGAATTCACAGGTGAAGCCATCAAGCCATGGAGATTTTTTCTTAGGGAGTAGTACATTAATGACTTGTTCAATTTCTTTTTCTAAAATGGGACTATTTAAGTGATTTATTTCCTTTTCTGTTAATCTGGGCAATTTATATTTTTGTAAATATTCACCCATTTTGGTTAAATTGTCAAACTTGACATATCTCCATTTGGAAAAAAAAAAAGGAATTTAATTCTCCCATTTTATTATGGGCAAAATGGAGAGATGTGGGCTTGCTGATGCCACTATAGAGTTAAATGAATTTGTAATTCATTAAATGACCAGCCCCAAAGAGTGAAGTCATTAATGGTTTTGTCATCTTGGAGGGAACGCCCTAGTGGAGTGCTTCAGCAATTTATATTTGGTCCTGTGTTATTTAAGCTTTAAGATTGTAGGATCATCAATTTAAAATTAAAAGCTAGCTCAGAAACTATCCAGTTCATTCCCCTTATTTTACTGATGAAAAAAGTTAGGCCCAGGAAAGTTGCCCAAAGTCACACAAGTAATAAGTCAGAGATGGAATTTTTATCAACATTTATCAATATTTTTGACAATGACTTGAACAAAAGTGTAGATAACAATCAGATTTATAGATGACATAAAGCTGGAACATATGGATAACTAAAATATTGGAATACATAGTCAGGATAAAAAAAATACTTGACAGACTAGAATGATAGACCAAATGCAATACTATGACATCCAACAGGGATAAATCTAAAGTCCTTCATTAAGTATAAAGAATCAACCTCTCAAGTGCCAAGATACAAGGGATTAAGACTCTTTACCCAGTACAGGAGAGGATCTCCAGTTAAACCCCTTATCTTTATTGGGACCGCCATGAAGGTGTATAGAGTTGAGTCAGTGGGGTAGAGCAGCATTTGATAAAGTTTTACATGCTATCTATATGAACATGGTAGGAAACCATTTTCAAAAGTGGTTTGCTAAATTGGATTGACCACATAATAGATATTAAAGTTATTACTAAAGTTAGATGGTTTTCAATTTGTTGAATGAAAGAACCCAAAAAATAATAATTAGCAGATTAATAGTGTTGTACCACAGTTCCCCTGTCTGTTTCCCTTAATTGTTCTATCTCAGTTTCCCTTAATTGTTTAGTTCCAATTTCCCTGAATTGTTCTGCATCAGTTTACCTAGTGGCAACCCCCTTTCCTTGACATTAGGACTGAGATAATTAGAGCTGCAGAGTTATGGCCACTCAGCATTCCAAAGAGTCATAAAACTCCAGATGGCTTATCTCCAATGTTTGGGCATATCTTTCTGGTCTCAGACTCCTAGCTCCTTATCAGAATTTATGATCCTTCCTCCATACCCCCAACTTGTAAGAACTGAATTTATGGTCCTTTTCTGAAACTTCTATTCCCCCAGTGCTCTACTTCTCCTTCTGCTTTTGTTTCCCTGAGGGCCAGAGCCTTAGAAGAGTCCTTGGAGCCCCTCATTAAGGTGCTAGATACTTTGAGATCCAGACTTGGCTAATATGGCTGCCAGTCCAAATGCTCCATAAGCTGAATGCTTTGAGACAAGAGTCTCATTCAGTCCCATCCATAGCTATGGATTCTAAACTATCCTCCACTATCAATAAACTATTAATAATCTGTAGTATTCCATAGACAATAAAGCAATATCAATACTAAATATATATGCACCAAGTGGTATAGCATGGAAATTCCTAGAGGAAAAGTTCAGAGGGATACAAGAAGAAATAGACAGTAAAACTATAATAGTGGGGGATCTCAACCTCCCTCTCTCAGAACTAGATAAATCAAACCACAAAATAAATAAGAAAGAAGTTAAGGAGGTAAACAAAATGTTAGAAAAGTTAGGTATGATAAATCTTTGGAGGAAATTAAATGGAGACAGAAAGGAGTTTACTTTATTCTCAGCAGTCCATGGAACTTATACAAAAAATTGACCATGTGTTAGGACACAAAAACCTCAAAATCAAATGCAGAAAGGCAGAAATAGTAAATGTATTTTTTTCAGATCATGATGGAATAAAAATCACATGCAATATGAGGCCAGGAGAAAATAGACCAAAAAGCAATTGGAAACTAAATAATTTCATCCTAAAGAATGAATGGGTGAAACAGCAAATTACAGACACAATTACTAATTTCATCCAAGAGAATGACAATAATGAGACAACATACCAAAATTTGTGGGATGCAGCCAAAGCAGTATAAGGGGAAATTTTATATCTCTAGATGCCTATTTGCATAAAATAGAGAAAGAGAAAATCAATGAATTGGGCTTGCAATTAAAAAAGCTAGAGATAGAACAGATTAAAAACCCCCAATCAAATACCAAACTTGAAATCCTAAAAATAAAAGGAAAGATTAATAAAATTGAAAGCAAAAAAAACTATTGAATTAATAAATAAAACTAAAAGTTGGTTTTATGAAAAAACCAACAAAATAGATAAACCTCTAGTTAATTTGATTAGAAAAAGGAAAGAGGAAAATCAAATTGTTAGTCTCAAAAATGAAAAGGGAGAGCTTTCCACCAATGAAGAGGAAATTCAAGCAATAATCAGGCGTTATTTTGCCCAACTTTATGCCAATAAATTTGATAACCTAAGTGAAATGGAGGAATATCTACAAAAATATAGATTGCCCAAATTAACAGAAGAGGAAATAAATTACTTAAATAGTCCCATCTTAGAAAAAGAAATAGAACAAGTCATTAATCAGCTCCCTAAGAAAAAATCCCCAGGACCAGATGGATTTACATGTGAATTCAACCAAACATTTAAAGAACAATTAACTCCAATATTATATAAACTATTTGAAAAAATAGGGAATGAAGGAGTCCTACCAAATTCCTTTTATGACACGGACATAGTACTGATACCTAAACCAGGTAAAACAAAAACAGAGGAAGAAAATTATAGACCAATCTCCCTAATGAATATTGAGGCAAAAATCTTAAATAAAATATTAGCAAAGA
Organism: Myrmecobius fasciatus; assembly: GCA_023553655.1. Classification (NCBI taxonomy): domain Eukaryota; kingdom Metazoa; phylum Chordata; class Mammalia; order Dasyuromorphia; family Myrmecobiidae; genus Myrmecobius; species Myrmecobius fasciatus. The sequence continues at coordinate 244,213 of JAJPUD010000745.1, read as the reverse complement.
GATTACAGAAAATCATTCCCAGAATAATACACCATGACCAAGTTGGATTTATACCAGGAATGCAGGGATGGTTCAATATTAGGAAAACTATTAACATAATTGACTATATCAATAACCAAATTAACAAAAAAGATATGATAATCTCAATCGATGCAGAAAAAGCATTTGATAAAATCCAACATCCATTCCTGTTAAAAACACTAGAGAGTGTTAACACCTAGTGCCTACGTGACTGATTGATAGGTGACTGGTATACACATTTTTCCTAGAGAAAGCAGGCATAACAAAAGGGCTGAAAGGCGGGAAAAGGCACAGCTAGGAAAAAGAGGTTTTACCTGTGGATATATGATCCTGTTGTTTAAGAGCCAATCACAAACCAGGAAAAAGGTTAAGAAATTTGAGATTGTACTGACGTCAAAAATTGTATATAAGCAAGAAGTGAGGCTGCTATTGCTCTCTCTCAGCACGCTCAGCTCTTTCAGCTCTCTCAGCTCTCTCTCAACTGGACAGTGGCATGGAACAGTAGGTAGAAGTAAGTTAGTATAGAAGAGTCATGTGTGAGTAGCAGGTGAATGTAATGATGATGTAATTGGCAATAAATGTGCTATATCAAAATATCCGGCTGGGCAGATCTGTGAATTTATGATAGAGCTGCAGGCAGTTTTATTGAAGTCTTCTAAAAACCTTCGGAGGTAAGTCTCACTAATTAATACCCTTTATCTCTTTATCCTAGGTGGGAGAAGGGGAATTTAACAAGAGAGTATAGGAATTAATGGACTTTTCCTTAAAATAGTCAGTAGCATCTATTTAAAACCATCAGCTAGCATCATATGTAATGGTGATAAACTGGAACCATTCCCAATAAGATCAGGGGTGAAACAAGGTTGCCCACTATTACCATTACTATTCAATATTGTATTAGAAATGCTAGCTTTGGCAATAAGACAAGAAAAAGAGATTAAAGGAATTAGAGTAGGTCATGAGGACTCCAAATTATCACTCTTTGCAGATGATATGATGGTCTACTTAGAGAACCCTAGAGAATCCACTAAAAAACTATTAGAATTAATCCACAACTTGAGCAAAGTTGCAGGATACAGAATAAATCCACATAAATCATCAGCATTTTTATACATCACCAACAAAATGCAACAGCAAGAGATACAAAGAGAAATTCCATTTAAAATAACTGTAGATAGTATAAAATATTTGGGAATATATCTGCCAAGGGAAAGTCAGGATCTATATGAGCAAAACTACAAAACACTCTCCACACAAATAAAGTCAGATCTAAACAATTGGAAAAATATCAAGTGCTCTTGGATAAGTCGAGCGAATATAATAAAGATGGCAATACTACCTAAACTAATTTATTTATTTAGTGCTATACCAATCAAACTCCCAAGAAATTATTTAACTGACCTAGAAAAAATAACAAAATTCATCTGGAAAAACAAAAGGTAAAGAATTTCAAAGGAATTAATGAAAAAAAATGCACATGAGGGTGGCCTAGCTGTACCAGATGTAAAACTATATTATAAAGCAGTGGTTATCAAAACCATTTGGTACTGGCTAAGAAAGAGAGTAGTGGATCAGTGGAATAGGTTAGGTTCACAGGACAAAATACTCAATGACAATAGTAATCTAGTGTTTGATAAACCCAAAGACCCCAGTTTTGGGGATAAAAACTCACTATTTGACAAAAATTTCTGGGAAAATTGGAAACTAGTATGGAAGAAACTAGGCATTGACCCACACCTAACACCATATACCAAGATAAGTTCAAAATGGAGTCATGATCTAGGCATAAAGAATGATATTATAAACAAATTAGAACAATGTAGGATGGTTTATCTCTCAGACCTGTGGAGGGGGAAGGAATTTGTGACCAAAGAAGAACTACAGATCATCATTAATCACAAAATAGATAAGTTTGACTATATCAAGTTAAAAAGTTTTTGTACAAACAAACTGAATGCAGACAAGATTAAAAGGGAAGCAATAAACTGGGAAAATATTTTTACATTCAAAGGTTCTGATAAAGGCCTCATTTCTAAAATATATAGAGAATTGACTCAAATATATAAGAATTCAAGCCATTCTCCAATTGATAAATGGTCAAAAGATACGAACAGACAATTTTCAGATGAAGAAATTGAAACTATTTCTAGTCACATGAAAAGATGCTCCAAATCACTATTGATCAGAGAAATGCAAATTAAGACAACTCTGAGGTACCACTACACACCTGTCAGATTGGCTAAAATGACAGGAAAAGATAACTACGAATGTTGGAGGGGATGTGGGAAAACTGGGACACTGATACATTGTTGGTGGAAATGTGAACGGATCTAGCCATTCTGGAGAACAATTTGGAGCTATGCTCAAAAAGTTATCAAACTGTGCATACCCTTTGACCCAGCAGTGTTTCTACTGGGCCTATATCCCAAAGAGATCTTAAAGGAAGGAAAGGGCCCCACATGTGCAAGAATGTTTGTGGCAGCCCTTTTTGTAGTGGCTAGAAACTGGAAACTGAATGGATGCCCATCAGTTGGAGAATGGCTGAATAAATTATGGTATATGAATGTCATGAAATATTGTTCTGTAAGAAATGACCAGCAGGACAATTTCAGAGAGGCCTGGAGAGACTTGCATGGACTGATGCTGAGTGAAATCAGCAGAACCAGGAGATCATTATACACAGCAACACAATATTACATGATGATCAATTCTGATGGACATGGCTCTCTGCAACAATGATGTGATTCAAACCAGTTCCTATTGTTCAGCGATGAAGATAGTCATATATATCCAGAGAGACGCCTGAGGGAACTGAGTGTGGACCACAATATTTTAACACTTTCTGTGACTATTTCCCTGCATTTTGTTTTCCTTCTTAGGTTGTTTTTTTTTTTTTTTTCTCTCTTTCTAGATCTGATGTTTCTTGTGTAGTAAGATAACTATAGATATGTATACATATATTAGATTTGTCATATAATTTATCATATTTAGCATGTATTAGATTACCTATCATCTAGGGGTGGGGGGTGGGGGGAAGGAGGGGAAAAGCTTGGATCAAAAAAAAAAAAAAGCTTTTGCAAAGGCCAATGTAGAAAAATCACTCATATGTTTTGTAAATAAAAAGCTTTTAATAAAAAAGTAGCTCACATTCTTTTGAGGAAGATAACCTTCATCCTTGATTATTCCTTGATGTCCTTGTAGGTTTCAGTTTTCTAATTTAAATTTCATTTCTCCAATTTAATTCTCATAACTGTGGAAACACAAAATGCCCATCCATTTCTCATATATAGATGCCATGTGTTTTTGTTTGTTTTTCATATTTACAGGTAACACAAATCCAGAAGAAAGATAGCTAACTGGGATGACAGTCAATAGTTTTCCAAAACTATGTCAACAATCTAGGTAGTGGGAAGAATATAATGAAATTTTGTCAGGGAAGCTCCATCAGGATCTGACCTGATCTGCATGCATGAATTCATTCCAGGCGAAATATATGCAGCTCTCTCAACCATAAAGATAAATTCTTTTTCTTCCATTCTTTGGCTTTTTATTCCCACATTCTATATCACCAAAGAGATTCACTTAAAGCTTATATTTGGTCTCCCCCAAGAAGAGGTGAAATAGAAAGATACTCCATATATAATGTAAATAAAGTCTAGAACAGCTAATGTTTTCCTGCATACAAAAGTGAAATCAACATTAAAAAGAAATGTTTAAGCCCTTTTTGTAGTGGCAAGAAACTGGAATAAGAGTGGATGCCCATCAATTGGAGAATGGCTAAATAAATTATGGTATATGAATGTCATGGAATATTATTGTTCTGTGAGAAATGACCAGCAGGACAATTTCAGAGAGGCCTGGAGAGACTTGCATGAACTGATGCTGAGTGAAATGAGCAGAACCAGGAGATCATTATACACAGCAACAACAGTATTACATGATGATCAATTCTGATGTACATGGTTCTCTTCACAATGAGATGTTTCAAACCAGTTCCAGTTGTTCAGTGATGAAGAAGTCATATACACCCAGGGAGAGGCCTGTGGGATCTGAGTGTGGACCACAAAATAGCATTTTCACACTATTGATGTTTGCTTACATTATGTTTTCCTTCTTATGTTTTTTTTTCCTGTACAGCAAGATAACTGTATAAATATAAATATATATATATATACATACACATATTTATCTGTCAAATATTTTAACATAATTAACATGTATTAGACTTCCTGCCATCTAGGGGAGAGGGTGGAAGTAGGAGGGAAAAATTTGTAACAGAAAGCTTTACATGGGTCAGTGTTGAAAAATTACTCATGCATGTTTTGTAAATAAAAAGCTTTAATAAAAAGAAAATTTAAAAAAAAAAGAAGGAAAAAAAACACATGAAACTCACAAGTATGTATTAGCAGAAGTAGTAACAACTATAGTCATACTGTCCTGGTTGAAAACTAATTTAATCTTGTTGAGGTTCAGAAGGAGATGCCAAGAGGTTGTATTGAGGGATGAGATACCCTAACAACATTTGGGGGTCCTCAGGTCATTGTCACAGGTATTGTGAAAGAATTTGCAGGCCCAATCTCCAAGTTAAGTGGCAAAGGTTTATTGAGGCTGAGAACACACAGAAGGCTAGATTACAGATTAGAGTTGAGAAACAGAAAGCAGCTTTATCCAGCCTTCTATGGCCTAAAGCTAAGGAGTCTAACATTGGCATGTTGATTCTATGACCCAAGGCTAGGGAATAATCTCCATTTGAATTAAGGGTAGTCTCCAAAATTTGATTATCATTGACCAAATCATCAGTCAGTAATGAACTGAGAAATACAGGGTAGAGATGGTGACATTTGGGAATGGGACCTTTACAAAAAATACATTAGGTCTCTTCTGTGGGCTGCCTTGGGGATGCTGAGGGCCCACTCAACAATCCTGAATGCCCCCACTACCCATGAAGTTCCCTAGCCACAGAGTAACACCAAGAAAGCTGGAGAGAAAATACTGGAAGCAAAGTTCTCATCCTTGGAGTGGAAAATAACAAGAAAGAAGACTAGAGTGAGAGAAAGGACACAGACAATTTCATGCTTCTTTCTCCAGAGTGTTTTCAGAGTAGCTTCGGGTACTTTATGAATTCACAGGAATATTCTGAAATATCTGAAGGAGAAGTAACAGAAGCAGCATTTTTAATCCTAGAAATGAGTCCAGCTGAGGAACCCTTCCAGTCAGACTGTCCTTATATGGTTCTTTCCACTTTATACCCAGAAGGTCAGCACCCTGAGCCTTCCAAGATTTCAAGTATACCATATCTGCTGAATTTACAGGGGAGGCAGTGTGAGTATGAGCATCTGTAGGTTTAGGGAGATATTCGTTTGCATGTTCAGAAAGGGCCTTCTGGACTGCACCGAGCTGTGGGGCAAACTGAGTGACCAGATGCTGTTCTGGATCTACAAGAATGTCAGAGGTTCAGAAGGGCCTCCTATACAGGAGTTCAAAGGGGCTAAACTTAATAATCTCTCAAGATACAATATGGATTCTAAGAAGTCCTAATGGGAGATTCTTCACCCAACTCTCTCAGTCTCCAGGCATAGTTAGTTTAGTAAGGACTCCCTTGAGGGTGTGATTTCATTTTTTTCCCACCTTCCCAGAAGACAGGCAGAGTGGAGTGGTAAGTAATCATAAGTGCTTCGGCCACATTTTGAATTATTTGAGAAATGAAGGCTGGGCCATTGTCACTCTGCAAGGAACCGGGCAGGCCAAAGTGAGTATGATCTCTTTTAGCAAGCACTTTGATATCTACTGAGCCTTCTCAGTCCTTCAGGGAGATGCTTCTACCCAGTTAGTAAAGGTGTTAACAAAGACCAAAAGCAACTTGAAATCTCTGCAAGAGGGCATATGTATAAAATCTATTTGCCAATCTTCCTCTGGGTATGTGCCCCTTCTCTGAACAGACTTTGGAAGGGAGAGGGAGTTTTAACTCCTTCAGGATTTACTTGGGCACAAAGTGGGCAAGTCTAGCAGACCTGTCTAATTGTTTCTCCCAGTTTGTAACCGGTAAAAATACTTCTCACAAGGGAGTGAAGAGCATTTCTTCCCAAGTGGTTAGCTTGGTGAAGGCCAATTGTTTTTTCAAACAAACTTGTTTGTTTCCACTGACTTGCCTCTGTCATTAAAAACTGGCCTGAGGAGAAAGAATGTGTCCCCTTTCTTCTGCCATGGTTTGTTCAGGTGAACTATATGAAGGGATACAAGAATCAGGGAGCTGGAGAATTAAAGGTGCCGTGGGCAGGATCAAATGGGCAGTAGCATGGGCAGCTGAATCTGCAAACCTGTTCCCCTTGGCCTGAAGTGGTCCCTTTCCTTCCACATAGCTCCATAAGCATACACAATATGAAAGGCATATTTGGAGTCAGTATAGATGTTCCCTCTCATTCCCTTCCCCAGTTCCAAAGCTCTGGTTAGGGCAATGAGTTCAGCTTTCTGGACAGAAGTTCCAGGGGACATTGGCTTAGTCTCCAAGGTGCTATTGAGGGTCACCACAGAATAACCTGCCTTTCTTTCCCCATTTTCAAGAAAACTGGATCCATCTGTAAACCATTCACCATCTGTATTGTCAAGAGGAATGTCCCTCAAGTCAGGTCGACTGGAATAAACAGAATCTAAAGCTTCTTCGCAATTATAAATAATATCACAAGACTGATTGCCATCAGGGAGCAGAATGGCAGAGTTAAGAGCATGACACACTAAGAGAGTCAGGTCAGGGGTATCTAGCAGGAGAGCCTGATATCTAATAAGCCTTCCACTAGCAAGCCACTGATGTCCTTTGGTTTCTAAAATGCTCTGAACCCAGTGTGGGGTTAAAACCTCCAATGGCTGAACTAGGATGAGTTTTGAGGTTTCCTCAGTTAGAAAGGCTGTAGCAGCCTCTGCTCTAAGGCAAGAAGGACACTGAGTCAAGTTTCTTTGAGAAGTAGACAATCAGGCTGGGATCAGGTCCAAGAGCCTAAGTTAAGACCCAGGAAGGCTTGACCCTGCCTTTCATCAACATACAGAGTAAAAGGCTTTTCTAAGTTAGGTAGGGCCAGCCAAGGGACAAGTCAATTTAGCTTTCAGGGTCTTAAAAGCTTTGACCTGATCAGTGTCTCAGGAATTTAGTTATTATTGACCAACAGATGATCTATCTGACAGTCGGTAATGTTTATAGGATTGTCCTAATGCCAGAAGACTTTAGAATCATTGACAGATTGTTAGAACAATAGCCTCACTGCTATATTTCCCCTAGAGGTTGTACCCCATTAATTTTACACTGTCCTCTATTCTTTTTTTTTTTTTTTTTTGCTTTTTGCTGAGGCAATTGGGGTTAAGTGACTTGCCCAGGGTCACACAGATAGGAAGTGTCTGAGACCAGATTTGAACTCAGGTCTTCCTGACTTCAGGGCTGGTGCTCTAACCACTGTGCCACCTAGCTGCCCCTGTCCTCTATTCTTTAATACTTTGCCTGTTCTATTGCAGACCACATCCTGCAAGCATCAATCCTAAATTTTCCTAAATATCTTAATTATTCTAAAAATTCTAATCCTAAATATCATCTGCTTCCTGTACTCCTATTCACATCTAGATATGTGAAATCAAAGAAGGCACCAAACCATACTTTATATAAAGCAATATTATTACTGTTTTGTAAGGAATTCACTATTGTACTCTCTTGGGCAATAATTTCAATTCTTCTCATCTGTACTCAAACTTTCTCACAGTACTCCATTCTCCTACCATCTCAGATGGATACTTTGCCACACATACTTCACACCCAAAATTAAAGCTATTCATTGAGAAGTGCTTCAGACTGATAAAAGGGCAGCCTTTCTCCTTGTCATGGCTTTTTTTTTTTTGAGCAGACCCTGGATCCACTCTAAGGCATCCTATGGCTCTTTGGTGGCCCTGACCCTGCTCCATCCAGGAGCCATCATTGACTTCATTATCCGAGGTAACAGCCAATGGCAGGCATTGTTTCCTACAGAATCTCTTCCTGATAGTTGTATTATTAGCCTTCTCAGGATGAAAGTTGGACATTTCCTCTTCAATTTTATTGTCAGTCTTCTCTGATGTCATTTGGTCCTCAAAAGCAGTTCTTCGTTTTTTCTTTTGTTTTGGTTTTGTTTTTAAATTGAAATTGTTATCCTTGGTAAGAAAAACTTAGTCAATAAAAACATAAATCTAAAGCTTTCTGTGATGGAGTGAGCAATTTCTTTTTGCCTCAACTCAAGTTTTTCTTACTAAGGATGAAAGAGTCATGAAATGTTTGAAATCACAGTCTTCTTTTTGAAAATGTTGCCACATTTACTTCAAAAATATGATCTGCATTTTTGATTCTAGATTATAGCTTGTAGAAAAACAATTTTGACTTGTCCAAATTAGCAGATTTGAAAAATCCCCAGCACTATCCACACAGGGATTATAAAGGGTAGTGTTTGGGGTCCCTCTGGATGATATACTAAATGATTTCTTATTGTATAAACTTCTGTCCTGGTGGCCAGTGACCCAATCTTTACTGCTTCTTTACCCATGTCATATCCAATAATCATGATGTCCTCCAAAAGTACCCAGAGTCTTCTGTTTTTACTCTAAACTATTTTACTTGCTGATTTCATAACCTCTTATGTGATTGATAATCAATAATCAACTCTCTGCAGATGAATTCCAGTTCTACATATCTAGCTGTGGTCTCTCTCCTAAACTACTTCAGTCTGTCCTCCACTTAGTTGCCGTGTGTGTGTTTGTGTGTGTGTTATAGTATTTTATTTTTTCAAGTACATGAAATGATAGTTTTCAACATTCATCTTTGCAAAATTTTGTGTTCCAAATTTTTCTCCTTCTCTTCCCCCCTCCTCCCTAAGACTGCAAGCAATAAATAATGTTAAACATGCACAATTCTTCCAAACATATTTCCATATTTGTCATGCTGTACAGGAAAAAAAAAAAACAGATCACAAGTGAAAAAAATAAGAAAGAAAAACAAACAATTCAACAACAACAACAAAGATGAAAATACTATCCTTCAATCTGTAGCTCAAATCAGAGTTTCTATAGTTCTCTCTCTGGATGCAAACAGCACTTTCAAGTATATGTTTCTTTTTTCTTTTTAACATTAGTCTTTTGAAAAACCTAGTGTTCCAATTTTCCCCCCTTCCTCCACCCCTCCCCTAGATGGCAAGTAGTTCAATATATGTTGAACATGGTAGAAATATATGTTAAATCCAATATATGCATACATATTTATACAATTATCTTGCCACACAAGAAAAATCAAATCAAACCAGAAAAAAAAGAGAAGCAAACCAAAAAAACAAAAAAAAAGAGTGAAAATGCTATGTTGTATAGCAAACTCAGTTCCCACAGTCCTGTCTCTGGGTGTAAATGGCTCTCTTCATCACTATACAATTGGAACTGGTCTGAATCGTCTCATTTTTGAAGAGAGCCACATCCATCAGAACTAATCATCATATAGTCTTGCTGTTGCTATGTACAATGATCTCCTGGTTCTGCTCATTTCACTCAGCATCAGTTCATGCAAGTCTCTCCAGGCCTCTCTGAAATCATCCTGCTGGTATTTTCTTACAGAACAATAATATTCCATAATATTCATTTACCATAACTTATTCAGCCATTCTTCAAATGATGGACATCCATTCAGTTTCCAGTTTCTTGCCGCTACAGAAAGGGCTGCTACAAACATTTTTTCACATGTGGGGCCCTTTCCTTCCTTTAAGATCTCTTTGGGATATAAGCCCAATAGAAACACTGCTGGATCAAAGGGTATGCACAGTTTGATAACTTTTTGAGCATAGTTCCAAATTGCTCTCCAGAATGGTAGGATCCATTCACAGTTCCACCAACAACGTATTAGTGTCCCAGTTTTCCCACATCGCTTCCAACATTCATCATGTTTTCCTGTCATCTTAGCCAATCTGAGAGGTTCGTAGGGATATCTCAGAGTTGTCTTAATTTGCATTTCTCTGATCAATTTTTAGTGATTTAGAGCATCTTTTTATATAACTAGAAATAGTTTCAATTTCTTCATCTGAAGATTATTCATATCCTTTGACCATTTATCAATTGGAGAATGACTTGAGTTCTTTAATATATCCCAATAAGATCAGGGGTGAAACAAGGTTGTTCACTATCACCATTATTATTCAAATTGTATTAGAAATGCTAGCTTTGGCAATAAGAGAAGAAAAAGAGATTAAAGGAATTAGAGCAGACCCTGGATCCACTCTAAGGAATCTTATGGCTCTTTGCATTTGCAAAGAATGCATCAAATCATCTGATATGATGGCATACATAGAGAATCAGCTAAAAAACTATTAGAAATTAGAAATAATCAAAACTTGAGCAAAGTTTCAGGATACAAAATAAATCCACATAAATCATCAGCATTTTTATACATCACCAACAAAGTCCAACAGCAAGAAATACAAAGAGAAATTCCATTTAAAATAATAGTTGATAGTATAAAAATATTTGGGAATTTATCTGCCAAGGAAAAGTCAGGAACTATATGAACACTACAAAGAACTTTCCAGGGGCAGCTAGGTGGCGCAGTGGATAGAGTCAGGAGGACCTGAGTTAAAATCTGATCTCAGATACTTAGTATTCCCTAGCTGTGTGACCCTGGGCAAGTCACTTAACCCCAATTGCCTCAGCAAAAAGCAAAAAAGAAAGAAAGAAAGGAAGGAAGAAAAAAAAAAGCTTTCCACACAGATAAAGTCAGATCTAAACAATTGGAAAAATATCAAGTGTTCTTGGATAGGTCAAGTGAATATAATAAAAATGACAATACAACCTAAACTAGTAGTTTAGTACTACTAATTCCCAAGAAACTATTTTACAAACCTAGAAAAAAAAAATAACAATTCATCTGGAAGAACAAAAGATCACAAATTTCAAGGGAATTAATGAAAAAAAAATGTAAATTAAGGTAGCCTAGCTGTACCAGACCTAAAATTATATTATAAAGCAGTGGCCATTAAAACTGGCTAAGAAATAGAATAGTTGATCAGTGGAATAGGTTAGCTTCCTGGGGCAGCTAGATGGCGAAGTGGATAAAGCACCAGCCCTGAAGTCAGGAGGAACTGAGTTCAAATCTGGTCTCAGACACTTAACACTTCCTAGCTGTGTGACCCTGAGCAAGTCACTTAACCCCAACTGCCTCAGTAAAAAGCAAAAAAAAAAAAAAGGAATAGGTTAGCTTCACAGGACAAAATAGTCAATTTGTATAGCAATTTAGTGAAAGACTCCAGCTTTTGGAATAAGAATTCACTATTTGACAAAAACTGCCAGGAAAATTGGAAACTAGCATGGTAGAAGCTAGGCATTGACCCATACCTACCACCATATACCAAGATAAGGTTGAAATGGGCTCATGATCTAGACATAAAGAATGATATTATAAACAAATTAGTAGAACATAGGATAGTTTACCTCTCAGATCTGTGGAGGAGGAGGGAATTTGTGACCAAAGAAGAACTAGAGAGCATTACTGATCACAAAATATTGATTATATTGATTATATTAAGTTTAAAAAGTTTTTGTATGAACAAAACTAACGAAGACAAGATTAGAAGGGAAGCAATAAACTGGGAAAATATTTTTATATTCAAAGTTTCTGATAAAGGCTTCATTTCTAAAATAATATAGAAAATTGGTTCAAATTTATAAGAATTCAAGTCAAGCATATTTTTCTAAAGCATAAATCTGATCATGTCATATACAACCTAACTCCTCAGCCCACTCAATGGGCTTCAATAGTTCCCTATAATCCCCAGGATCAAATAGACATTATTTAGTTTGACTATTTTTTTTGAGGCAATCACAAGTAAGTCACCTGTCCAGGGACACACAGCTACTTAAGTGTCTGAAATAAGATTTGAACTCAGGTCCTCTTGATTCAAGGGCCAGTGCTCTAACCACTACACCACCTGGATGTCCCTTATTTGATTTTTAAAGGTCTTCACAACCTAGCCCCTGGCTTTGTTTCTAGTTGTGGTTAGTCCTACTTGTTCCTCACACATTTTCCACTTTCCATACCTATGCTTTTGCATTGACCTGGAATGCCCATCTCTACCTCTTAGAATCGCTGACTTTTTTCAGATTCCTAAGAATTGCTTCCCATTCTACCTAGCTACTAGTGCTTTCCCTTCTGAGATCACTACTCTATATACTCAAATGAGTTAACATCTATATCGCATTTTGCAAATTTCCCTAGAGAAGCGCTATACAAGCAGATATTCTTGAAAGAGAGAATACTGTTACCTGAATTCCCAAAGCCATAATCACCTTTAAAAGTATTTAAATACTAATTAAAAGGTGGAGGAAACAGGAGGGGAAATGTTCATCTAAGAAAATTGAATACCTGCGGCTTTTTAGCTATAACTCAACTTGTTATTGTAGTCTCAAGTCACAATTAAGGCATAGTTCAGGATCGCATTCCCTTGAGTGGTTTTCTCTCAGTTTATCCCATTCAGGTCCATACTCACAAATGGATCAAAGAAAGAAGAAAAAGATCTCTATGTACAAAAATATTTAAGAAGCTCTTTTTGTGATGTCAAAGACCAGAAACTAAAGTGGTATCCAACATTTGGAGAATGACTAAACAAATGAAGGTATATGGATGTAATGGAATAGTGTTATAAGAAATTATAAAAGGAACAGTTGCAGAGAAACCTGAAAACACTTGTGTGAATTGATGCAGTGTGAAATGAGTGGAACCACAAGAACAATAATAGCAACAATCTGCATAATAATAGCAAGAAACAATTCTGAAAGAATTAAGAATTTATTGATCCATGATTTCAGAGGATTTATGATGAAGCGTGTCCCCCTCCTTAGAGTACAGACTCAGGAAAAAGAATAAGACATACATTAAGAACATGGTCAATGTTAGAATTTATCTTGATTTATTATGCATATTTATTTCAAGAGTTTTTTCCTTCTTTTTTCAATGAGGAAAGGTCAAAGGAAGAGAAAATGCTTTCTGTTCATTGAAAATAATTTAATTAAAAAAAAAAAAAAGGAAAGAAAAACTATAGGCAAACCCTTGACTAGAACTATCTGCAGAATCCTTAAAGCCAATAGATATCCAAATTGGTATTTTTCTATTATTGGATACAGAAGAATTTCAACAAAAGCCATAATTTCTTTTTTTTTTTTTAATAAAGCTATTTACAGAACATATAAGTGATTTTTCTACATTGACCTTTGCAAAAAAAATTTTTTTTGTTCCAAGCTTTTCCCCTCCTTCCCCCCAAAGAAGAACTAGAGAGCATTACTGATCACAAAATATTGATTATATTGATTATATTAAGTTTAAAAAGTTTTTGTACGAACAAAACTACCCCTAGATAACAGGTAATCTAATACATGCTAAATAGGATAAATTATATGACAAATACAATACATGTATACATATCTATACAGTTATCTTACTGCACAAGAAACATCAGATCTAGAAAGAGAGAAAAAAAAAAAAAAAACAACCTAAGAAGGAAAACAAAATGCAGGGAAATATTCACAGAAAGTGTTAAAATGTTGTGGTCCACACTCAGTTCCCTCGGGCCTCTCTCTGGATATATATGACTATCTTCATCGCTGAACAATAGGAACTGGTTTGAATCACATCATTATTGAAGAGAACCAATCCATCAGAATTGATCATCATGTAATATTGTTGTTGCTGTGTATAATGATCTCCTGGTTCTGCTCACTTCACTCAGCATCAGTTCATGCAAGTCTCTCCAGGCCTCTCTGAAATCGTCCTGCTGGTTGTTTCTTACAGAACAATAATATTCCATAACATTCATATACCATAACTTATTCAGCCATTCTCCAATTGATGGGCATCCATTCAGTTTCCAGTTTCTTGCCACTACAAGAACCTTTGAATGTAAAAATGTTTTCCTAGTTTATTGAAAAGTCATAATTTCTAAGGAAGTGAAAAGATAAAAAAAAATAATGTCAATAAAAATTAAAATAACATTTAGATTCCTATTCTTAGGGAAACCTCAGTCAGCTGAGGGAATATACATTATACTTTTCTTTATTAAGAAAGTGGAGAAGTGGAAAAAACCCTTAGAAATTACCTACTCCAAGTACTTCATTTTGAAGATAAAGAAACTGAAGTCTGGAAAAGGGAAGTCAATAGTCCAGTTGATTCAACAGATTCTAAGTAAATTAAGGATAGATCAAAAAGAGAGAACAATACAGAGTTGGACTATTTGTTTACAAATAGTTTGACTCTTGTGCCCCCTGTGTTACTTTATTAAAAGCTGTCTTCATTCTAAAAATTGTACCATAAACACACATGTATTTTGGGAGTGTCTGGCATTAAAAATGGGTACTTAAAAAAATATATATATTTAAAAAGTGTCTCTTTATTTTGTCTCCATGCTGAAAATAATTTTATGTCCTTAGTCTGAAAGCCATGCACAGGCTTGAAAGTCTTTAAATATGGGATAATGTTCTATTTACTACAATCTTTTGGGGGTTACAGGAAATGGTCAATGGATCTCTCCATGTATGATAGCCCTGGAAGACCACATAGGGCTGAAGGGACATACCAGATAGGATACTATCCTCTTATCTCCAGTGGACAAATTAGTTGTTGGTTTATTATTGTTGGTCATCTCATCCCTTTCAGGGGACCATATCATCCAGAGCCCCATGTCATCCAGAGCCATGGAACTATGGTCTGTTATCTTGACCCTATTTTATTCTTAGGACACCCATCTTCCAGTGAAAGCATTCTTGTGTAAACACTCCCCTTGGCTTGCATACTCTTCTACTTCTTGTTTCTCCTGCTTCCCTTTTATCCCTCTGATGTCATCAGTCAGTAGCAGCAGGTGGATTTAGGGAATTAAAAATGTCCTTAGGATTAGGGGTTTTATACTTTTCTCTAGATGAGGGGTAGAGAAGGAAGGATGGCCTGAATGTTGAGGGATGAGACACCCTAACAGCAAATTAATTTCTCCCTTTCCAACTAGAGCTTGATTATATCCCCCACTATGTCTTCCTTCCTATAAAAGAAATTTTCTTTCCATTCTCCTCCCCAACTCCATTCTACAGCTTGAGGCAGAGTGTCTTCCCACAAGTAATATTAATAATAATACTAACATTTAAATAATGCTTGTTACATGCCAGGCACTGTAAATAAGCACTTTACAATTAACATCTAATTTACCTTACAACAATGCTGGGAGGTAGATAGAATTATTATCCCTATTTTACAGATCAGAAAACTGAGGCAAAATGATTAAATGACTTGTCCAGAGATACATAGCTAGTTGTTATCTAAAGCTACATTTGAACTTATGTCTATTCACTGTTCCACTTAGCACAACCAAGAACATGACAAAGTCTAATGAGGAGAAAAGGGGAAAGGGATCAGTCAGAAGTTAGGGTAGGATCTGCTTCCTCTTCCTGGAATAACCTATCACTCACACCCCTTCTGCATAGATACTGAGAGTGCCCATCAATATCAACAGAATAGTTGTGATGTTTATCAACACCAAAGTACTTGTCAAAAAAAGCAGTAAATACCAGAAATTATAATACTAATGTATTTACCTTAAGTATGTCTTTATAATTCATTGTTAGGGTGCTGGTGAGCCAATAGTTTAAATTGCTAGCCCTAACAGAGAGCAGGTCTCAGGTAATACCTGGATCAGACTCTTGCTGTTCATGGACTTATTCAGTACTGGCCCTCTACAGCCCTCAAGGAGACTGTCGAACTCCCATGTCCTGAACCATCTACCTTGTATGGAGATGAGATGCTTTCATGGTACGGAAGCCCTTTGCCTGTATCCTTTACTATTCTAGTGATCTGATTCCCCATGACGAACAAGGTTCCCAAGACTACAAGATCTTGAGGAAATTGAGGCTAACTTTGCTGGGGAATAATTCCCTCTAACTAGAAGAGGGTAAGGAGGAGGTTGCAGGATGATACTGGTGCACTGCAGTCAAGTACCAGAACTGGAGGGTAAATAGTCTTTCTGTGATCAGAGGTGAGAGGGGGTTTATGTAATTTTTTGGGAATAGGAAGAAGGGAGAGGATACAAGAAGCCAAGGGAGTATTAAAGGAAATGGGGATACCTCTAAGAAGAGGACAGAGAGTACGAGATTATGAAGCCCCATGCCAAGTTCTTCTGTCATCACAACGATCCATTTTCCTGAGAACAATGGGCTCTAAAGATGAAAGAAGCTAGACAAAAGTGACTGACTGTCTCAATTGTTCATGGTGGTTATAAGGGTTTGGTGAACATGGGTAACATAGTGGATTCTGCCACTCTTTTTTTCCCAAAGGCTCCCAGGATCAGCAAAGAATACTTATGGTTCTCTCTGCTCAATCCTTATGTGTTCAGTGGTCTCAGCAGTGTTCCTGGACCCCATGGTTTGACTGGAAGGAAAGAGGAAGGATAGAGACTTTCATGAGAAAGGATGTTTCCCTTACCATAGTGTATTTTGTGGAGGGAACCTCAGAGTTCCATATCCAAAGGGTCAGGGAAATCTGTTGCATTTTCTGCCAGAACAAGAGCATCAGTTTCAACCTGATAAGGAATTTGGGGAAAGGAATAATAATAAAAATAATAGTTCACATTTGTGTAGTTCTTAAAGTTTGAGAAAAAAAACACTTTCTTTTTAATAACTTTGTATAGTAGATAGTAAATTAGGATTATTTTATTACTGTCATTATTATCTTAAAATAGCCCATTTTGGAATAAGGAGTGAAATTGTGATCTTGGTCAAGTGATTTAAACTCTCAGAGCCTGTTTATTCATCAGTGAAATATGGATAGTAATACTTGTACTACTTGTCTTTCAAGATTAGTGTAAGTCAAATAAATACTTTGCAAACCTTAAAGCACTACATGTGAGTTGTAAGAATAACTCATAGAGGAGGGAGGATGATGAAACCCAAGTACTTTAGGTGGAATGATTAGTAATCTAAAATGATCAAATGCAATTCTTTTTGATAGAGGAATAGAAAGGGGAGAAAATAACCTATGCAAAAGAAATTTCTAATGGAATTGCTATTAAAGAAAGGATAATGTGTGGGGGCAGCTAGATGGTACAATGGATAGAGCACTGACTCTGGAAGCAGGAGGATCTGATTTCAAATCCAGCCTCAGACACTTACCACTTCCTAGCTGTGTGAGCCTGGGCAAGTCACTTAACCCCAAATGACTTGCAAAAAGAAAATAAAGAGATATTAAGAAAGGACATAGAATGTGTAGAGAACTACCAGGAGCTAGAGAATTGGTAACTGAAATATTCCCCTTCTCCTAAGATTAATCAAGAGTGTATTTAAGCTTGAAATCATGAGAAAACATAAGGTCCTGGCATATTTACTGGGATATTGTGAACTTTACACAAGATTTAAGTCTCCAGAAAATAACTACATGTTTCAGAGTTAGATCACAGAAATTAGATCATAGAAAACAGAAACCAGGATTGGTCACAGAACAATGCTTTTCATGATAACATGGTTTTTAAATATATAAGCGGCATGATTTCTCTTACTAAATGGCTCTGTTGAATTATCAGCAACTCTGTTTCCTTATTTTCAACTGCCACTAGCCCCTTTGTGTTGTACTAGTCGCAACAAAGAGCTCCCAACATGGGGCCCTGGTTGTGTCAGGCCCTGATCATATCAGGCCTTGAGATGTCAAACAGCCCACAAGGGAAGTAGAGACCTGAAGGAGAATGGTACCAAAGATGGTCTTCTAATAGTTGATACCCCCTGGGTAGCCAGAGGACAAAAGGCCTTAGTCAAGGTAAGGGGAAGGCTCCAGTAGGACTGGTGGTCCTCCCAGCTCATTTTTACTTTCACTTTTCAGAGCAAACATGACATGTAACAATGGAAGTGCATATAGTTAAAGGATTGAAGGATGAAGGGAAAGATCTTAAATTTTTACAGTTAATTGTGTTAAAAAGGCAAATAAGGGCTAAGAAAAAATAAGTTAAGAGCATTTCTACGGGATGTTTACAACAATGCTCCCTGTTTCCCCAGTGGCCCCCAAATCACTCTCAGTGAATGGGAAGCCTCTGGAGAAATTTTATACAAAGCAAGCAAAGAAAAAGGCCCTCAGGCAGTCTCTTTGTATAACATTATTTGCTTATTAAAACCAGCAGAAGTAGAGAGTAAGATGCCCATCAATTGGAGAGTGGCTGAATAAATTATGGTATATGAATATTATGGAATATTATTGCTCTGTAAGAAACGACCAGGAGGACGATTTCAGAGAGGCCTGGAGGGACTTGCATGAACTGATGCTGAGTGAAACGAGCAGAACCAGGAGATCATCATACACAGCAACAACAATATTACATGATGATCAATTCTGATGGACATGGCTCTCTGCAACAAAGAATTGTCTCAAACCAGTTCCAATTGTTCACTGAAGAAAACCATATACACCCAGAGAGAGGGAAATGAAATATGGACCACAACATAACATTTTCATGATCTCTATTGACATTTGCTTGCATTGTGTTGCCTTTCTCTGATTCTTTTTTTTTCTTGTAGATAGGATTTTTCTTGCATAACTTCTCAAACATTTCAACATTATTAACATGTAGTGGACTTCCTGCCATCTAGGGGAGGGGAGGGGACTGGGGGTAGAATTTGTAATGGAAAGCTTTGTAAAGATCAATGTTGGGGAACTACCCATATATATGTTATACAATAAAAAGCTTTAATTAAAAAAAAAAAAGAAGTAGAGAGTAAGAACAGGATTTTGAAAATCATTCTTGATAAACAAAAGTGGGGGAGAAATCCCCCAAGGACAGACTTACTAAAGCACTATATACCATTAATTATCTCACATTGAATAACATGTCCAACACCCCAACAGGCTTAATTTTTTCTTCACTACATCATTTTGTAATGCGCCAGGAGAAACTGAGGCAGTACTTCAGATTGGAGACTAGTTAATATTTTATTGCTGTTAATGGAGAGTTTAGAATCCATAGCTATGGAGCGGAACTGAACGGGACTCTTGTCTCAAAGCACCCAGCCCAGAGAGTTAGACTGGCAGCCATTAGCCAAGCCTTCTGGATCTCAAAGTATCCAGCGATTAGTGAGTTTGCTCCAAGGATTCTTATAGGGCTCCTGGCTCTCAGGGAAACAAAGAGCTTGAGAAACAGGAGGAGGGGGAGGGCACTGGGGGGATTGGAGTTCCAGGAAAGGACTATCAATTCAGTTCTGACAGATTGGGAGTATGGAGGAAGGATCATAAATTCTGATAAGTTTGGGAAGAAGCTAGGAGACCCTGAGTCTGAAGCCAAAAGATAAGGGGCACGTCTAGGTATTTGAGACGGGCCATCTGGAGGTTTTATGACTCTTTGGAATGCCAGTGGCCATAACTCTGCAGCCCAATTATCTCTGAATGGTCAGAATGGGGGGAGGGGGTTGCTACCAAGGCAGAACAATGAAGGGAAACTGAGACATGGAAACTGTGGCACAATTTTTCCTCAAAGAGGAACAGAAAAGGTTAAGGGGCCAGCTCTGCAGCCTGGCCCTTCCCACAATATGTGATGTAGAAGGATATCGGGGGGGGGGTAGGGGTGGAGGGGCCCTGGTAAGATAATAATTCAGGGTCGAGGTTTTCTTTGTATTTCCACAGATGAAAGGGACACATGGATAATGGAAAGATGTAGTTGCCCTGTCCAAATTGATCCAGAGCATGAAGATAAAAGAAAAGACTTGCCCAAGGGGAATTGAGCAGCATGGCTCCTGCAAATGGCCCTAGTGGTGGCACAATTTAAATTGGGAGGAGGAAAAACCAAAACCTTCTGATGAGGGAGAGATGGTGCTGGACCCCCTTAACCATTCCTGGAATGGCCTGCTAGGGCTTTCCCCTAGCTGGGTTTAGAAATCCTTGGTTTTATGGAACTTTTCTAGCCCTAGGCAAATGGACCAGTTTGAATTTCTACCTGGTTGAATTGAAAGTGAGGTTTGTGAATGAATAGAGGGTGGGGGCCCCTCCCATCTGGACGGGAAGATTTTTGAGATTTGGGGGTCTCTCTAGCCCTTTTCTCCCCCCCCAAGATCAGGGGACATAATCAAGGACACAGTTTACATCACTTCTGGGGTATTATACAAAGCCTACCTTGGGTGAGAGTACATTCTGGAAATTCTATTGCATGGTAATGTATGTGATGTAATAGGATTCTTTGGTCCCATGATTTTTAGGGGCCTGAGTCAGGAAACCCTAAATCTTCTGGCTTGAAGTCTGCCTCAGGAAACTCCTGCTTCTGACCACTCCTTAGCCAAAATAGCTTCTACCCTTAGGAAATTCTTATGATAATCAAATTTCAGAAACCACCCTTAATTCATCTGTAGATTACTCCTTAGCCCACCACCCTCCACCCTTAATTCATTTGGAGTTTACTCCTTAGCCTCAGGTCATAGATTCAACAAGTACTCTTTAGTCTTAAGCTATAGAAGACTAGATAAAGCTAGTCTCTGACTTTCAGTTATTTGCTATTTTCCAATCAGGAATCTAGCCCATTGAGAATTCTCGATAAACCCTTTTTTTTTTTACCGACTTAACTTGGATACTGGGACTGCAAATTCTTTCACAATACCTGTGACATCAACCTGAGGACCCCCAATCTGTCTCATTCCTCAACAGATTTCAATATTTAGTTAAAGAATTTGATATTAATGAGCATGGAGGGTAGTCAAATAGTTCAGTAATTAAGTTTAATTTTACTGGACTTACAAAAGATCCTCCCCTGTGTTACTACAAATGCTAGTTTTGACAGTTGTAGTCTGAGACAACCTATTCATTTCCTTTATAAATATGGCCCTTTTCACAGGCTTTAGGCTAGTAGGAATATTGCAACCCTCCAATTGGGTAAAAAAGGCTTTAAGTCTGTAGTGCCACAAAGTATAAAACATTTCTTCAATCTAACAACTACTGTTAGGGGTATATTGGGACAGAACTGTGAAACAACAGTTTCCCAATTGGGAAATTCCTATCTCTGTCCAGATCGGGACTTAGAAGAACACAGCAAAGACTTCTACCTCTAAAATCCATGATTTCTAATGGTAGAAGAGAGAGGACAGTAAGAAGAGAACAGAAATACAGTTTGGGGGTGGGGTGGACTATGATCCTTCTGCCACTTTTTTATACTCCTCCACAGATGATTCCAGTTCTCATTTCAAACCAGAAACACAGGTTTATGAAAATATCCACTTAGCCATCATCAGGTAAGGAAGGAACTAAAAGACCAGGTCCCTGAGTCCTTAATATGGTATGGTAAGAGAGAGGCTAAGACTCTGGGTATCTGAAGAAATGGGGAGTATGTTAATAGTCTGTTTCTCTACTTTATTACCCATCTTCTCCCTCTCCCATCTCTCAGCCCACATGCCCCCAGACCCATGTAATCTTGGTAATGTCATCTGCAAGGATAAGGGAACCTCAGGTCTACTTGGAAATCCATGATGAAAAGAAGCTCCTGTTACCTCATCAAAAACATGGGGGCTTATTTTTGTAGTGGCTAGAAACTGGAAACTGAATGGATGCCCATCAATTGGAAAGTGGCTGAATAAATTATGGTATATGAATGTCATGGAATATTATTGTTCTGTAACAAACAACCAGCAGGATGATTTCAGAGAGACCTGGAGAGACTTGCATGAACTGATGCTGAGTGAAATGAGCAGAACCAGATCATTATACATGGCAACAAGACTATATGATGATCAGTTCTGATGGACATGGTTCTCTTCAACAATGATGTGATTCAAACCAGTTCCAATTGTTCACTGAAGAAGGCCATATACACCCAGAGAGAGGGATATGAAATGTGGACCACAACATAACATTTTCATGATCTCTATTGAGGTTTGCTTGCACTGTGTTGCCTTTCTCTGATTTTCTTTTTTTCCTGTAGATAGGATTTTTCTTGCACAACTTGTTAAGTATTTCAACATTATTAACATGTAGTGGACTTCCTGCCATCTAGGGGAGGGGAGGGGACTGGGGGTAAAATTTGTAATGGAAAGCTTTGTAAAGATCAATGCTGGGGAACTACCCATACATATGTTATACAAATAAAAAGCTTTAATAAAAAATAAAAAAAAATAAAAAAACATGGGGGATTAGAAGATGTACTCTTCCTCTTGCCTCCTCTGGGAAAAGCAGGGGAAGGGAAGGAAAGGGAAAGGATTTTTCACAAATAAAATGGTGTTGTCATCTGTCTCCTAGCATATACCTCTCCTAGTTTCAACACTTTGGAGAATGCTCTGGTCAACTAAGGTGGAAGTGTGAAGCAAACTGCTGAAGGAATGAGATAACATTAATGAGAAAAAAAGAGACTAAAAAACAAAACAAAACAAAAAAATAAGACCAAGAAAAGGAAGGGGACCCAGAGAAGAAAAGAGTGAGAGAACAAAGAGAAGGACTGAAGGAGAGTGAGAAAGGGAAACTAATAAAAATATTGAAAACAAAAACTTAAAGATGGACACATCCCCCATTACCTCATCTTAAAAGTGAGTCATGAAAGAAATCAAAAGGTAATCTGACATTTATATAGCTAGAGAGAATTGTCATTTTCCTAGAAGGATTAATGAATTCAGGCCGCAGAGAGCTTCAGGGAGCAAAAGCCCACCAATCTTATTCATAACTTCACCCAAGACACATACACACACACACACACTCTTCACTTTATTTTCCCAGAAAGAAATGTCCAAACCACAGTTCCCAGAAGGGGTATTATCCATACAACTTCTATTTCCCATGAGAGTTCTTTGTGTTTCTTCACTCTATTTGTCTCATATCTCCTGAGAGTGACCATCCTAGAGTAATTCTGGGTCCAAGGATTAGATGTTATGGTCATTTTCTTAAACCTTCAGACTAAAGAGAATATTTTATCCCTTTCCTCCTAGGATTATAAGGATTGGTGAACAGTTGGCTACTTGCCAGCATTTAGGTTGAACCCAGCCTCCTAAACCATAATATCCACCCTGCTGCCTCTCTTTCCACAGTCAACTCTCATATCTCTTTTCCTCCTTTTTTTTCTGCAACAGAGAAATTTAAACTGGGGGTTTGTGGTAGGGGGAGGAAAAGTGTGACACCCACTTTCTCTATCCCCTGAAGACCTTTAGAAAAGAAGAAACATGCAAAAAAGTGAAACTTTACCTCTGTGTTCTTTCCCCTTGGAAAAGTTTTGTTGTTGCTGTGACTTACTGAGAAAAGGGAAGGAAGATACTGTTTCACCTGTTGAATCTACAGTTTAGAACAGAAGCTATCAGATTTTGGGGGGTCCCTATACACCTTGGCTTTCAGTAAAATTCCATGTTTGTTCAATGGAAAACTCTAGAAATAAATTCTAGAGTTTACCAGGAGAAACAAAGTAGAATAATTTAAATTATATAATATAGTTACCTATCAATATTCCCCATACTCTTTGACTAGCTTCTCCTACCTCCCTGAAGATATGCATACTTCAAGTTGAGAACCACAGGTTGAAAGTCTCTATTCTTTATCACTGCCTCCATCCCAGTTACCTCAATCTCCAATTATCTGATCCCAGAGGATATTACTGGGAGAATGTGGTCAAAATCTTTGGGGTTGGAGAAGATAATGGAATTGGATTGTGTTATCTCCTCTTCCTCAATATATTCTCAATCTCATTCCTTCTCCCTTGGAGAAATTTGTTTCCCATTTCTGAGAGTTCTGCTAGCTGCTCCAGATCCATAAATCATTTGCCTTTCTGCAAGCTTCCTTAGGGTTTTTTTGACCTTTTTCCAATCCTGCACTCCCTCCCCCTTTTTCCTGCAACTCAAATCCTCTCACCACAACCCCTACCCCTCATTCCTAGCCTCTACCTAAATCTATATATTAGCCAAATGGATTGAGGAGGTGAGTAAAATATCTTTAGGAATATCTATAGAAATGAGAAGAGTATAGTTATTTCTAGGTTTCTGAGGTGGTATATGTGCATATGTGGGGATATCCAGGATCTCAGGCAGTGCATTAGTGATATAACATTTGAGGTCCCATGATTTTGGGGGGAGTTCCACTACTGGGTCTGTATCCCAAGGAACTCATAAAAGAAAAAGGATCCACATGTGCTAAAATGTTTGTAGAAGCTCTTTTTGTGGTAGCAAAGAATTAGAAAAGGAGTGGATGACTATCAGTTGGGGAATGGCTGAGCAAGCTGTGGTACATGAACGTAATGGAATATTATTGTTCTATAAAAAATGATGAACAAATTGATTATAGCAAGGCCTGGAAAGATTTACATGAACTGATGCTGAGCTAAACAAGCAGATCCAGGAATATATAGGACACAATAACAGCAAGAATGTGAGATTGATATAACAAAGATTTTGAAGTCCCCTGATTTTAGGGGGGCTTCTATTCTAACAATAAGTCAGTAGTCCTAAATCTTCTGGCTTTGGAGTCTGCCTCAGGAAACTCCCACACTCAATCTGTCTGATTCTGAGTAGATCACTCCTTAGTCAGATAGCTTCTGGCCTCAGGATAGTCCCACAGATCAAACTCCTGAGACAATAGTGAATAGACCACTCCTCAGTTCATTGCTGACTGTCAGATAGATAATCTTTTGTCAGTGATAGCCAAATTCAGGAGACCACTCCTCTGGGCCATAGAACTAGAATGTCAATGATAGAAAGCTGGATAAAGGGGTCTCCTCTCTCTTAGCATCCCGCTAATTTCTTTTGGATCTCAGCCCACTTGTAATGGCATTACAATTACAATAAACTTTGCCCCTTGACTAGGAAATGGGTTCAAGCCTGCAAATTCTTTTGAGACACCTCATGACACTGGTTGTGACCCCAAACTTTTGGGGTCCCCTTTCTCAACTCCAACATTAGAATGGGGATCTACAAGATTATATTGAGGAGTGCTACTGCCTGCTGGGACAGGGTAGGTGAAATTCAGATCAAGGAGGTTACAGCTCAACTTGACTTAGCTTGGCTTGGCTCCACTCTGATTTCTCAGGAGCGTCAGCCATGCATATGGGCCACAGGTTATAGAAACTCTCCTCCCGATAAATAGTATGTGGCTGGGGAAAGCAGCCCAACATCTCTATCTCTGGAAAAAGAAAGAGATATAAGTCAAAACTAGAAGAAGAATGAATGAGACCAAGAAGGGGGTGGGGTGAGGACAGAGGGAAACTCAGGGAATAGGTTAAATTCAGAGGACTTCTATTGCAAAACCTGAGCAAAGCCTTAAGTGTATCAGTGGAGCCATTAAGCAGGTGGAGTAGAAAGTCCATTTAGTAGAGCAGGTCCCAGACGACACAGGATAGTCACAGGGGATCCAGTTGTGTGGGAGACAGTAGCAACTACAAAAATAATCAGAGATTGTCAGAGTAAGAGAAAGCAAAAAGGGGGTTATTATGATCTCAAGAGAAAGAGTGTCTCCAGTCTGACAAGATGTTTGTCAGTCAAAGCAGTGCAAAGTAAAAATTACAAAATACAAGATTAAATAGCCTGAATACAGAAGCCCCACCCCCTACCTCTCCCATACACACACCTGGTCTTTTCTCCCAGTGTTTGGGGGAGTCCTAGCTTATATTCTAATGTAATCTATCCCAGGAATAAAATAATAAATTGTCTTTAAAAGAGTTACTTAATTGACAGGTGGTGGAAAGAGGAAAGAATGAACACCTACAACTTTTTTAGCTATAGCTTTATTTGTTATGGTCTCAAGTCACAATTAAGGTATAGTTTAAGGCTATATTCCCATGAGAGTGTCCTCACTCAGTTAATTCCACATAGGTAGGAGAGACAGCACAACAAAGACATAGAAAGGAAGAGATAGACATGGAAGAAAAAGAAACAGGAGGTGTACAATGAAGAATCCAGAAAAGATCAAAGGATTTGAAGATGAAAGAACACCAGAGATCATCCAATCCAAGTTCCTCATTTAGCAAAATAGTAATTGGGAGGTGAGAAAGAAAAATTGAGAAGGGGGAAGAAGGAAATAGAGAAGAGATATCAAGGAGGGGAGAAGAAAAAGAGGAAGAAGATATCAGAGAAGTAAAGGATACTGAGATAGAAGGTGATGTAAACTGTGTCCCCCTTAATCCTAGGGGGAAGGGTGATCCTGGATTGGAAAGGCCCTGCATTGGGACCCCTCCTGGACTCTGGGAGGGGCCCTACCCTCCTGTTCATAGGGGAAACTCCTAGATAGTAATCTCATTCAATTCAATTGGAGAGCTTGGCTTAATCACTACCCTATTGAGTAGAAAATTAGTCCCTCAAAATTGCTCCCTAGATCTGGCTACAAAGACCCAATAAAATCAAATGCCTGTCAATCCATCTCTGCTAATTCCTAATCAGGAATGCCCTCTGAGCTGCTTCTCAGTGTAAACCCATCTTGGCAAAAAAATCCTAACAGGATTTTGCCTGCTAAGAAAGCTGTTTTCTTAGTGTAAAAATTTTTTTTTTTTTTTGGCCACAAAAAAAATTCTATTCTCATTCCATTCATTCAGGTTTGCAAATTCTTTTTTTTTTTTTTTTGCTTTTTGCTGAGGCAATTGGGGTTAAGTGACTTGCCCAAAGTCACACAGCTAGGGAATGTTAAGTGTCTGAGACCAGATTTGAACTCAGGTCTTCCTGACTTCAGGGCTGGTGCTCTAACCACTGCACCACCTAGCTGCCCCCAGGTTTGCAAATTCTTTTGCAAAGCCTGGGCTAAGGGACCCCATTACTGTCAGGGGACCTCTCAACCTTTATTTCTCACACCTCAACATTTGGTGGCCCATATAGGGATCCCCCAAATTTTGTCTGAGATAAGCTTTCTCTTGTTGTTTATTCTATAGATGGGATACCCAAACACCCCAGAAGGCCATTGGGAGCTTCTAGGCTCCAACAGAATTTCCTGGCTGGGGATGCCTGGACTTGGAATTCCTGCGTTTTTGACAAGAGTCCCCTTAATCAGGGAATTTCTGTCACCTCTTCCTCTCTAGGAATCCTAAGAGGACAGGGTGCTCAGGAATCCAGGAAACCTAAGATCTGTGGCAAAAAAAAAAAAAAAAAAAAATCTACCTCTGTCTCTAACCCTAAGGATTCTTCCTTCTCAGCAGTTTGGTTCTTATCCAGCCAGTTGATTATTTCATTTCATTTGTCAAGAATCTTTTGTTTGTCTTCATTACCAATTTTGCCCTGAACTTTTTCATCTTCCACGGTGGCCTTCATGTTGAAAGCATAAGATTCAAGAGAATTCTTGGAAGATACCTTGTCTCTCCACTTCTCATCCTCAGCCTAGTATTTCTCAGCCTCCTGGACCATATGTTCAATATCTTCTTTGCTCAGTCACTTGTGATGGTAATCTTGTTCTCCTTGCCTGTGCTCTTATCCACAGCAGAAACATTAAGGATGTCATTTGCATCAATGTCAAATGTTACTTCAATCTGAGGAACACCTCTGGGTGCTGGAGGGATTCCTGTGAACTCAAACTTGCCAAGCAGGTTGTTATCCTTTGTTATTGCTCTCTCACCTTCAAAAACCGGAACAAGCACACCAGGCAGGTTTTCAGAGTAGGTGGTAAAGGTCTGTGTCTGCTTGGTGGGGATGGTGGTATTACGTTTGATCAGAACCATCATAACGCCTCCAGCAGTTTCAGTTTTAAGGGAAAGAGGAGTCATATCCAACAACAGCAAGTCCTGCACACTTTCAGATTTGTCTCTAGACAAAATGGCAGCCTGGACAGCTGTACCATAAGCAACAGCCTCATCAGGATTGATGCTCTTGTTGAGCTCCTTACTATTGAAGAAGTCTTGCCAAAACTTCTGGATCTTGGGGAAGTGAGTAGAACCACCCACCAAGATGGCATCATGAATCTGTGATTTATCTAGTTTGGCATCTCTTAAGGCCTTCTCCACAGGATCCAGTGATTGATGTATAGGAATTGATACCTTCATAGGGGGAGTCAATTTCAATACTGGCCTGGGTACTGGAAAAGAGGGTACACTTTGCACATTCACAAGTGGTGTGCAGACAGTGAACAACCCTCTTGTTCTCACTGATGTCTTTTTTGTGATTTCATTTGAACTTGGCAATGAAATGATCATGTGGTTGTCAAAGTCCTCCCCACCCAAGTGGGTATCCCCAGCTGTGGACTTCAAAAATGCCATCTTCAATGGTAAGGATGGAAACATCAAAAGGACCACCTCCAAGGCCAAAGATCACCAACCTTTTTGTCCAAGCCATAAGCAATAGCAGCAGCAGTTGGCTCACTGATGATTTGGAGCACATTGAGACCAGCAATGATTCCAGCATCTTTTGTGGCCTGACTTTAGGAATCATTGAAATAGTCTGGTACTATGACCACAGCATTTGTGACAGTCTTCCCAAGGTAAGCTTCAGCAATTTCTTTCATTTGGTTAAGACCATAGAAGATACTTCTTCAGATTAGAAACTTTTGATCTCCTCTTTGTCCTCCACTTGGACTTAGGCCTGCCTATGTCATTCACCACTAAAAAAGGCCAATGCTTCATGCCAACTGTACAACTGCATCATCAAATCTTTGACCAATCAGATGTTTGGAATCAAAAACTGTATTGGTGGGGTTCATTGCAACTTGATTCTTTGTAACTTCACTAATTAATTGTTCTGTATCAGTGAAGGTGACATAACTGGGGGGGGGTCCTGTTTCCTTGGTCATTAGCAATGATCTCCACTTTCCCATGTTGGAAGACTCCTACACAGAAGTAAGTGGTACCAAGATCAATGCCAACTGTGGGTCCCTTCGACATTGTTGCTGGGAAGTTGGGAGTGTAGCTGACTGCTGTGGAGAAAGAAGAGCTACTAAATCTTGAGATGTGAGAAATGAGGGTTGAGAGTCTCCTGACAGCAATGGGGTCCCTTGGCCCAGGCTTTGCAAATGAATTTTCAAACTCAAATAAATGAGATGAGAGGTTTCTGGCCAAAAAAAAAAAAAAAAAGATTTTATTACACTAAGAAAACAGCTTTCTTAGCAGGCAAAATCCTGTTAGGACTTTTTTGCTAAGATGGGTTTACACTAAGAAGCAACTCAGCAGGCATTCCTGATTAGGAATTAGCAGAGATGGATTGACAGGCATGGCTTTATTGGGTCCTTGTGGCCAGAGCTAGGGAGCAATTTTGAGGGACTAATTTTCAACTACCCTATTGGTAGTGATTATGCCAAGATTTCCAATTGAATTGAATGAGATTCCCCTATGAACAGGAGGGTGGGGCCCCTCCCAGAGGCCCAGGAGGGCCTTTCCAACCCAGGATCACCCTTCTCTCCACAATCAAGGGGGACACAGTTTACATCAAAGGGAACCAAAAACTTGAAGATTCAGAAGGATAAGAAGACACAGACAGAAAAAACAGAGGAAGACAATTGAACCAAGACATTTTTATCTACAATATTTCACCTATAATTTGGAACTTAAGAATAATAGTACTTTAAGCCAAGCACCATGCACATATAGTCTCATTTAATTAAAAAAAATTCTGTGAAGTTTTCCCTATTTCCCTACCATTTCCCAATTCTCTTATCTTCCTTCCCAACATAAGTACACTCATGTCCTAGTTCCCACATTTCAGTCACCTACTTCCAGCTTATTTGAATACCCAAGACCTTATATCCCTTCCCTCTTTTCCAAGGCTACTTTCACCCATAATTCCAGAGAGGATCAAGAATTTCATTGCCCCAAGGCTAGATAAAATTGGGGAAAGAAAAAAATAATAGTGTTTATGGAAGTAGTATTGTTCAGCTTTCTCCCACTAATCCAACAAAGATAAAAAGCACTGGACCCAATAGTGATCTGGTATATCAAAGAAAAACCAACATAAGTCATTTTTCCAGACATTAGGGAAGGAATCTAGACAGGAAACCCTATACAAAACTTTAAAAAATCTTGACTTGAGCTGCCAATAAAAATTGAAAAAACACAGTATCCACTACAAGGAGGGAAAACAGCAAGAGGAATCCTATAGAACATAAAATAGGACCAAAGATGACTAGCACAAAATCTCAATTCAAAAAGTAAACCTAGAAAATGAGTTTAAAAAAAAATTTGAAAAGAAAGAAGCCCATAATAAAGAGCTGTTTTGGAGCTAGGGATATTCAAGATATAAACTCAGAACATCTACAGGTAAAGCCTCAAAAAAATACACATCTTGTCCACAAGGTCAACTAGAATTACTAGAAGAAAAGAAATGAATTTTTAAATTTGAAATTAAGATTAAAAAGCATGAAATAAGGTTTAAAAAATAAATTTTTAAAATTAATTTTAAAAAGATAAGAAACAAGAGCACTAAAGGATAGACTTGGGGGGCAGCTAGATGGTGCAATGGATAGAGCACCATCCTTGAAGTCAGGAGGACTTGAGTTCAAATCTGATCTCAGACACTTAACACTTCCTAGCTGTGTGATCCTGGGCAAGTCACTTAACCCCAATTGCCTCAGGAAAAAAAAATTATTTAAAAAAAAAAGAAAAGGATAGACTTGGAAGGAGATTAACAGTTTAGTAATGGTGCAATACATCAAGAAATCATGAATGAAACTCCAGGGAAAATTGAAAATAGCAGAATCTACCACTCATCTCCTGAAAGAGATCCTAAAATGAAGATTCATAGCCAAAGCTTCAAGGTCAAAGGAAAAAAATATATATATAGTCATTCCAACAGATTTCAAACAACTGAAAAGTCACAGTCAGGATCACATAAAATCACCAAAAAAGAAAGAAAATTGGATATAGGAAACATAAGAAAGCAAGGAAGGGAAATGCAGAAATTAGAATTAAGAAATCCATGAATCTGATACTAGTGTGTCATGAACCCTGATATCCTTAAATTTTGGGAAGTCACTGGGTTGCATTAGGACAGACTTGTCGGGAATCTGAGAGCCTAGTGTTTCCTCCACTTCTCTGTATCCCTTAACTCTGGGGAAGTCGTCCCCACCCCACATCCTCTGTACCTATTATCTTCTGTGGGGGGGGATTGTCCTCTGGGGACAGTCAAGGGAACTAGCAATGTCCTGGAAGCCCAGAGCAAAGGGCTAGAGAGAACAGCCACCTTCAAATTCCTCATCCTGAACTCCTACTTTACAATCTGAGGAAGAGATTTGGAGAGAAAGAATCATATAAACAGTCCCACAGAAAATTCCAGATATGGAAGAGTGAATTCAGAAATTTCTGCTCTATTCAGATAATTCAAAGCTTATGATGACAAATGCTGTCATTGAGTGAAACGGGAAACTGAGGACTTCTCAGAATAATAACCTTGTGTAGTTCAGACTATTTAATTATTGGGCTCCGGGAAAATAGCAAGACTTGTTCTTCTAGCAGAAATGTTGAGATTACCCTTTTGACCCCTTGCTCAACTGCTTCTCTTATAACTAAACCTGACTAATTGCTTAATGGCCTGGAGATGTCTAATCTGACCATCCCTATCTGATAGAGGAATGCCTAAAACAGACTAGACCACCTAGACTACCGATTTAGTAGTTTAGAAATATTTAACCCCTCCTGCTTAATTGATTACTTATCTTTGAGGTAAAACAGACCCATTTTCTTAATGTATCCAGCAACCGTATTTGAAACATTTATTGCTTAATCAAGACCCTGGTATCACAAAGGCCCACTGGCATACCAAGGACAAATAAGGAATATGGATTGAATTGACCAATGATTTTAAAGATTAACAGGAGGTGAGTGGGTTAAGGGGGTTTCTGTAATTCTCCGCTGAATAACTATGCTTCTTACTTCTGTAAAATTGGCTTTTTCTGCTCCAGATTTACTGGTGGAGGAATTGCCCTGCTTCTCGAAAGAATAGGGGCTTTTTGTCCCACACATCATTAATATTGGATTCTTGGAAGTCTAATCCTTGGAGAGGTTGACTACCTGGACCCCAAATTGAGTAGGGAGTACTTGAAATGGAAGCCTATTCATTCTTCCACCCACTATCCAAAAATGCCCTACCCATAGGATGATTTGATTCAGCAACTATAGTGATGTCTCCCAAGGGGATCCTAGAGACTTTGTAAAAGCCATTTCAAAGGTCCTTTATCCCAATGGGGAGATGTAGCTGAACCAAACCTAGGCTTTGGAAAAGGTACTAGCTGGGTTCTTAAGGGGATCAGGAGCTATAAGAGCAAGGACTAGGAAAACTACATTTCTTGACCCTCTCCAAAAAAGTGGGTGCTGGTTCAGGAAAAGAGGGAAAAAGAAGAGCAGAAAAAAGATAGAAGGCTAAATACTGGAGAACTAGCACAATGATGACATAGTGTTTGGGGAACTTGAAGAACTTAATTCTTTGTGGCTCTCTTCAACAATTAGATGATTCAAAACAATTCCAATTGTTCAGTGATGAAAAGAGCCATCTACACCCAGAGAGAGGACTGTAGGAACTGAGTGTGAACCAAAACATAGCATTTTCACTCTTTCTGTTGTTTGCTTGCATTTTTTTTTTCTTTCTCTGGTTTTTTTTTTCCTTCCTTCTTGATCTGATTTTTCTTGTGCAGCAAGATAACTGTATAAATATGTATACATATTTAACATTGATTTTTAACATATTTAATATATATTGGACTACTTGCCATCTAGAGGAAGGGGTGAGGGAAGGAGGGGAAACTTCGGAACAGAAGGTTTTGCAAGGATCATTATTGAAAAATTACCCATGCATATGTTTTGTGAATAAAAAGCTTTAATAAAAATTAACCCCTCCCCCCCCAAAAAAAAAACAAACAAAAAAAACTAGTCCTTGAGGAATGAGAACTGGGAGAGGTATATTTTGTTTTCTTACTCATTTTCATTCCTTTTTGATCTGATTTTTCTTATGTAGCTAGATAATTGTATAAATGTTTACATATATGATTTAACATATATATGTTTATTAGAGCTTTTTATTTACAAAACATATGCATGGGCAATTTTTCAACATTGACCCTTACAAAACCTTCTGTTGCAAATTTTCCCTCCTCCCCACTCTCACCCCTAGATGGCAAGTAGTCCAATGCATTTAACATATATTTTAACATGTATAACATATATTGTATTGCTTGCCATATAGGGAAGGGGGTGGAGGGAAGGAGGGAAATTTTGCAACAGAAGGCTATTCAAGGGTCAATGTTGAAAAATTATCTGTTTATATGTTTTGAAAATTAAAAACTTTAATTTAAAAAAGAAAAAGAGAGAGATGGGGTGGGGTGGGGTGGAGGGGACTGGGTGAGGGAGGAAGAAGCTTGACAACACCAGGAACTTAAACAAAAGATATCTAAGTCTCTGAGAAGAATGTGTGATGGAAGTTGGCCAGCAGAGCAAAGGGTTTTTAGGGGCCTGCATCTCTTGAACCCTGAGAAGAGTGCTGGGAATGGAAATTAGGGACCCAAGAAGCTTAATATCTAGATCCCTAAGCAGGAGCTAGGGATTGAGGGCAGAAGCCAACTGAATACTTGAGTTCCCCCCCTAAAGAGCTCACCTGAAACCTGAATGACTAGCACTGAGAAGCTGAGGAGCAAGAAGGTATTCATGGTAGGGTTGTTGGAGATGACAGAAGAAGCAGATAAAGATGTCTAAGGATCCAACTCTTAGAGGGGAAGAAGATATTTGAGATTTATAGCTATAAAGGCCCCTCCCCTTCTGATCCAGGAAGCATCTCCTTTCTCAGTTTCACTTAATTGGGGATAGAGTATAGGGTAAAGAAAAGAAAGTTGAAGACAGAGGGAAATGAGGAAGCCCCTCTCCCCCCCAAAAAAATTCTTGGATCCTGTTAGTGGACAAAAACTATCTATAGTAGAGGATAGCCTGTTTCCCCTCCCCAAAATCCTTTTATCTTCTCAAGAGAAGCAAATAGAGAAGGGACTGTGACATCCCCAAAAACCATTGTGATGTCATAGTTCCTAGGGCTGTATAGGCTGTATAGGATGCAGCTTAAGGTGAAGGAGTGAAAATAGCCTAGCCTCAGTTTCTTCCCCTTGGGAGAAGAGTGCCAACACCCCCCACCCCCCAACACCTGGTGGTCCTCTCCAGTCCTGCTGTGGATATCTGACCTAATGGTCCCCATGTAGAATTTAGGGTCTTGAGAGAGTTTAAAAGGCAGCAATGAAGGGTGAATAATAATGTCACTAAAATTCCTATTAAGATTTGGTGTTCAGGAAACTTAATCTCGGTCTAGTCCCTTTATCTGTGTCGGAAACACAGCAACTGCTCCCTCCCTCTAGCCAACTTCCCTATGGTCTCTCTTGAGTTACTCAGCTCCCTCATTTCTGTCCCCACCAGATGCCTGATCATGGTCCTAGCCCTGAGACTTTTGCTGCTATTCTCAGGGATTGGAGGGAAATTGGGGGGTGAGTGGGGGCAGGAGTAAATGGGAATAGGGGAGGAGAAACTGGTGGTGATATAGGTTTGGACCTTGAATCCTAGGAAAACTGCAAGAATGGGGGAGGAGAGAGGAAGGGATGCCTGGATTCTCCAGGAAAAACGAGGTTTCAGGACAAAAGCTGGTAGTGGAAGGTAGAATCCCAGAATCCCACTCTTATCCCTACTCTCCAAAGTTCTTTTGCAGGGACGCCCAGGAGACCGAGTGAATATCTCTTGCACTGGGATCTCTCCTGTGACCCGCTGGGCTTGGGCTCCTAACTTTCCAGCCTGTGTGGGCTTGCTTCGGGGCCGCCGCCCAGTCTTCTGGGCCTCTGCCCCAGGAAATCACACCCCACCTTCCACCTTGCACTTTGCTGGTCGTCTGCGTGCATTGGACTCCAATGGCATTCAGCAGCTGGAGCTGCTCCTAGCTAGAGGAGACTCGGGGACCTTCTTCTGTACTGGAATTGGGGGCCGCCAGGGCAATGAGAGTCGTACCTCCCTCAGAGTGCTTGGGGACTTGGCTGCTTGCAGAACCCTCAGCCCCACTTTGGGTGAGTTGGGGAAAGACTGGCCACACTATGTAATTTGTTGGGAGAACAAGCTGAGCCTCTCTGATGGGGGTAATACTATTTCAGTTGTTTTTGCATCCCCTGCCCTTAGCACAAGGTCAGGCACGTGATAATTTGTGTAATGAATGGATGGAGATGGAAGTAGTCCTCCTGTGTATTGGTTGGGAATTAAGGAAGACTTCCTTGTAAAGAACTCTAAATGTCCCCTTTTGACTGCTCCCCTTTTTAGGATCCTCGTACCCTCTGTTCCTGTACCCTCTGCTGGGCATCGGGTTGGCTGTGGGGCTGGCAGGGCTGGGGATGGCATGGAGACTTCATCAGTAAGTGCCAGGAACTAGAGAATGGGGGATAGAAAGAAGGGGAAGGGGTAACCCAGATCTGAGCTGAAGAGATAAAAAACTGAGGAGTGGGGTTACCTCAGTGTGGGTGTAGAGAAAAGGGAGGCATTAAAATTTGAGTTGAGTGCTAAAGACCAATAAAATTTGGCTGGGAGTGGAAGGAAGAGCTGAGAGGCCAGCTCTGACCAACCAATCGAGACATTTATTAAGTGCCTACTGTGTGCTAGGCAGAGAAAAGAACTTGTTGTAGGAAGTGACCAGTTGGGTAGCAGGAGTCTTCATTTTGCAATTTTGTGTGAGAAACTTAAGGAGATGGCTGAGGCTTCAGATAGCTAAAAATAAGAGAGTAAAAGTTTGTTAGAGCCTCTAATTTCCCTCTCCTAACCCATTCTAGGAAACTCCCTTCTGGGCTAGTCAGAATCTTTCAAGCATGTGGTGAGAATAGCTCCTCTCCTCAGCTCCATTCTATGACTGGGCATGTGCCCTCTTCCCATCCCTCAGCTCTGTCCCCATTCCCCACCACAAAAGATCCATCTGTGAATATCAAGATTCAGAGTCGATGGAAAAAGGAGCCTCGAGAAGCAGGGAACTCGAATGTAGAAAAGGTAAGAACTGGAGGGAGGAGTGAGCTGGAGGAAAAAAGGGAGTGTGCATGAAAATGTCTATTGCCTGGGTCCCCAGGGGTACGATAGAACTGGACTAGATGGTGGATCCCTGTTCTGCATCCTGTCCTCTTTTTCCATTTTTCCAGAGCCTTCTCTACACTGATCTGGACCACATTCCTCTCAGAAACCCTAGAAATAGCGTCCCCAAGGATGCTGGCACCATCTATGCTGTAGTGGTTTGAAAAGACCTTATCCCAACACATGCATTGTGATACTCCTGACTTTCCTTCCCACTGCCACTTTCTCACCCCAAAGAGTCATCAGAAGCTAATCCTGAATCCATCTATGCCTTGGATACTCTCTGCTCCCTACAACTATCAAAAATAGACCTGAATTCTAAATTTCACCTTTTCCCAAAATTATGGGCCACTCCCACCCTTCCCACATTGTGCCACTCCACTCTCATGGTGCTAGACAAAACAAGACCAATTCGCCAGCACCCAACCCCATCTTCCCAATCAGACACTAATACACAGTGAAGCCTAAAAGGTTAGTTCTATTTTATTATCAGAGATATGATCTGTTCCCCTTTTCCTTTTCCCACATGGTTCCAACACCAAACCCTGGTTCCTTCCCCATACCTAGCTTCTTCTACTCATCATCCTATGGGTAAACTAATCCTTTTCTATTCTTTCTACTTTCCTGATCCCACTTCTGGAGATTTCTTAGCTGTGGGGGCGAGTGCTGAGGAAGAGGCAAAGGGAGCTGAGCCCTGCCCCAGTCTTCTCTAGCTCAGAGCAGGACACTGGTACAAGAGTCACATCAGGCAGTTTCTGAAACACCTAGAGGAAAAAGGTGAGATTAATGATGAACCCTATTTACCAATCTCCCCACCCAAGCCCAAAGCTTCTGAACAGCACAGTCTGGCAATTCCAGAAATCCTGTCCCTCTACTTCAACTCTTATTCAGGCTTATCCCCTTCCTCACCCGCAAGATATGCTCCCTTCCTTTTGGGTTTCTTACCTCCTGGCTGTCTGGCAAGTCTCCACACCCACGGTGCAGCAAGAAAGAAGCCCCAGGGGGTCCTGGCCGAAGAAACAAGCAGTCTGCCGCTGCATCATCTGGAAGAGTAAGGGAGGCATAGGGGTGATCTGTCAGTGCTGCCATAGCCTAGGGAAGAAAAAGAAAAAGAGAATTTAGAATCTAGTCCTCAAATTACAGGGCTTTCTGATCCCTACAATGTTCAAGGAACAAATGATAGGGCTTAAGCTAGGCTCAAGTATTTTCTGCAATTTCACATTCAGTCCACATACACCCCCATCCCAGTATCTAAGACCTTTCACTCATTCATTGGGGTCCTCCTTTAATAATTAAGTTCTGTTCATCTGTGGCACCCTGTCCCTCCTCCTCACCCTCAAAGCTTTCTGCGCTGCTTCGCTGCTGCCAGCTACAACAGTTCGGGGCCCTCCCATTCCGCAGAGTCCCCGTAAATGGGAAGAGCCTAAGATGGGCACAGTGGAGACAGCAAAGTCCTAAGAAGAAGGAAATCAGTAGAAATACATGTTGGAAAGACAAGATGATAAATGGAATCCTCCCCAGAATCTTTGAGAGCAGCACCTGCTCCTCTCAATCTTGCCCACTGCTTCTCCCGACTACTTCTCTAGTCTCAGTCCTTCCACTCTAGGAATCACCCACCACTTCCAGCAATCCAGTTTGGGGGGGGCCCTTGGTCTTCAATACCCTGAGGCCTTTGCTTAGGGACCAGTCAGTTTCCCTTACCCTGAACGTGTCAGCAACAATTTCAGCTCCTCGGTGATTGGTCCACTTAGAGAGGCCCACAAAAAACTCATGGCCTAGAACATAGAGTTCAGAAGAGAAATCTGTCCCCCAGACTCTCTTCCCCAAAGAACCTTCTCCCTAGAACTATTCAAATAACTCAAGCATACTGTCCTCCCCAAATCCCTCAGGGCCTACCTGTGAACAGCACATCAGTCCCATCCAGTGTGGCATTCTCATCTTTGATCTCTACAATCTGAAGTCCCAGATCCTGTAGGGCTCTTCTGATTCCATCAACCTGGGAGCAGGGGAAGAAAATCTGTTTGAAGATACTGGTGTCCTGCTATCCCAGCCCTGTTCTCAACTTCTCTTTCCCCCTTTCCCTGTCCATTCTTCTTCTCCTGCACTCACTTCTGGCCGCCTAGCAGGACTCCAGGGTCGAGTGATGAGGGCTGTGTCCCCGTGTATCACAACTGTATCTCCTAGCAGGGGTCCAAGTGGCAGTTGCTCTTCAGGGGGCAATTCCAATAGCTGAAGTCCCAGGCGCTGCCTCAGTTTCCCTCCCAACACTCCATGTTCTCGCTGTGCCTTTGACAGGTCCAGAAGTGGGAGACCAACCGCTATTCCTTCCCCCTCTTTGCCCAGACTTTCTGGGACCCCCCGGATCAGGGCATGGGAACATCGGCCCAGCCCCTCTCCCCGAGTCCCCATCCCAGCTACACACCTTTGCTGTCTGACTTTTTCACCTGCCAGAAGGGAAAGACAATAGACTGAGATAAGCAGGGAAAGGTGGCTTAAGGATTCCTCAGTCTCCAGCTACCTTCTCTTGATTTTCATCTGTCCACAATTTTAATTCCATTTGAGTCCAATAAAGCCTGCACTGGGGAGAAAACTGGGACCACCTATACCCTCCAAAAAAATAAAAAACCACACCTGTGGTCTCTTCAACGACCCCCAACTACTTCCCTCCCCTCCACTCACTTCCCCACTCTTGTGCCTCTCCATCAGCCTCTTCCCCACCAGTCACCGCTAGGATGCGCTCATTCCCCAAATATGAAACGGACCCACCCCCTTAATCGGTATTAATAGACGATAGGGCACTCCCGGGTCAGATGCTTGGGACTCTGAGGGAAATAAAGGTTGTTGGAGAGGAAGGGGGAAAGGGGGTAAGGAAAGGCAGATGGATTGGATGCCTGGATCCTTAAAGGAAGCAAAGTCTGGAAGAGAGGAAGCCTAGGGAATCCAGCCCCAGGGCTGGTCATGTAATCTTTTAGTGAGCTCAGTATCAGAGGTCCCTCGGGATTGGGAGAGGTTTGGAGTGAAACTATAAGGAACAGAGAAAAGAGGGAAGGCATAATTTTAGACAATGACAGCGCTCCCCTCAACAAATTTTCTCAATGGAACCCTATCTCCCCGGTCCTGAGAATTCAGGCGTTTGACCTCCCCACCCTGCTTGCTTTAAGGTCCCAGGAGTTAGCCTCCTCTACCGCTCATTTTTCTCAGCACTCCAGATATTTGCTCCCTACCTCAGGACCACCACTTTCCTCAAAATCACAAGCAGTCTGTACTTGCTCTCTC
>JAJPUD010000745.1:149365-198342 GCA_023553655.1 Myrmecobius fasciatus | reverse complement strand
CCTTGAATTAGGGAGCCTTGAGAACCAGGGTAGAGGTATTTTGGAGAGCGAAAGAGAACCCCTCAGAACTTTCATCCTCTCCAGCCCTTCTCTGTAGCTCAACCATTGTTGACTGGCTGCTTAAAGAGAAAGGATGATGGAGTTGGTGAGGCATATAATTGCTTGAGTTAAAAATGTACCTGAACCCTGAGGTTTGCTCTACTGGTTCCACACTGGATCAAACCAAAAGTCAGACAGATGAGGTGACAAAACTTAATAGTGAAGAACTTTGGAGAAATTACTTTCCATTACCACACTATTGAGGTACTAGGGGATAAGGGTGGAAGGGTTGTAATGCTCAGGGAGAAAATGAGGCAGTATTAGAGATTATTAATATTTTATTGATAGTAGTGGAGAGTTTAGACTGGTAGCCATATAAGCCATCTGGATCTCAAAGTATCCAGCAGCAATTTGAGGGGCTCCAAGGACTCTTATACAGCTCCAGCACTCAAGGAAACAAAGGCAGACCGAGGGAAAGGGTGGAGTTCTAGGAAAGAACTATAAATTCAGTTCTGACAGGTTGAGGGTATGGGGGAAGGATCATAAATTCTGATAAGTTTGGGAAGAAGCTAGGAGACACTGAGTCTGAAGCCAAAAGATAAGGGGCCTGTCTAGGTATTTGAGATGGGCCAACTGGAGGTTTTATGACTGGAATTCCAGTGACCATAACTCTGCAGCCCCAATTATCTCAGTCCTAAAGTCCAGAAAGGGGGGTTGTCACCAGGCAGAACAACTGGGAAACTGGGACAAAACAATTAAGGGAAACTGAGACAGGGGAACTGTGGTACAACAGGTGATGATTAAGTTTTCATTGTCCAGTATTTCACAGTATTTCCTTAGAACCAACCAGCCTTCCCAGCTACCACCCCTAGATCTTGGACTTCTCTTCTCCTGTTACTTTCCTAGTATTAATCCTGAC
This sequence comes from Myrmecobius fasciatus, assembly GCA_023553655.1. Taxonomy (NCBI): domain Eukaryota; kingdom Metazoa; phylum Chordata; class Mammalia; order Dasyuromorphia; family Myrmecobiidae; genus Myrmecobius; species Myrmecobius fasciatus. The sequence continues at coordinate 197,384 of JAJPUD010000745.1, read as the reverse complement.
ATTCCATATTTCTTCACTAACCAATGCTTTTACTTCCAAAACAGAGAAGCACACTTCAGGGAGAAAGAGGATTAGAGAAAGTAGAAGAAACTTTATGGACAAGGAGAAATGAGGACATAGTTTGAAAAAAAAAAAAACAAACCTAATGGTGCTTTCCTCTCTGTTTTAAAGCCGCCTCTCTATGCCTGGATAGCACTAGTAGCCTTTCACCAACTAGAAAGTGTCCCTGCTTTAGAATATTCTAAACTAGAGGCACAGGAACAACCACACTGTTTGAGTATGTTTTAGACTGCTTATGGATGATTCCCAAAGCTCAAACTTCTTTCCTAGGAAGAAGATGGAAGCAGGTGTTGTTTACATTTTATTTGGCTTCAAATAGGTAACCCCAGTTAGGGGCAGTGAGGGAGTGAGTGGCAAAGGAATGAATTTTGTACTAAAACAGATACTATTGTACCTGTATTGTACTGAAACATATTGTACTAAAACAGGTCCAGCAGCCTCTTCCATCTCTCTCTCTCCATACTAGCCTCCCCCATGCCCAACAGCAGCTTCAGCTATCTTTATTATCAATAATTGTTTTTGGTCTGCAACCCTAGGCTACTAAACTTCTCCACAATTGTCAGGCAACTGCTACCCTTTCCTTAGGGCATCCATCAAAGTCCCATGGATTTAATAGGGGGTTTCATCTCTGAATTAGGCCATCAGAGACAAATCCTATTCCCTACCTTTCTGAACACATTTTGTTTACTGTTCCTACTTCCTTTTTTCATTTCTTCTCAATTTCTCTCTGTCTCTGTCCATTTCTCTCCCCTCTGTTTCTGTCACATACACACACACACACACACACACACACACACACACACTCCTTGAACACACACTCGAAAAGATTTTTTTTCCCTAATCTTCTCCCAGTTCTACTCCTTCACCTTTCCTTACCTTTCTATAAATCAGCACCAGTTTCTGAAACCAGTCCTCAATCTATTCTCACCCTAATTTGAGTTAATCTGCTAAAGTGGGGCCCTCTGCCCATCCCCCCCATTTTGACACTCCCTATCCCTGATGCCCTCCTCCCATGTATTTCCACATTCTTATTATTGCTCCATAACTCATCCAAGTCTCCCCTCTCCTACCTCTGTTCCTCAAGGGGATTTTCCAATCACTAGTTTTTCCCTTTAATCGTGGTTACCCAAATCCTCACCCTCTCCCTAATTCCCATTCCTCCAGTAGGGTTCACTTCTGTCAACTACTTTTTTTTTTTTTTTTTGCTTTTTTGCTGAGGCAGTTGGGGTTAAGTGATTTGCCCAGGGTCACACAGCTAAGAAGTGTCTGAGACCAGATTTGAACTCAGGTCCTCTTGACTTCAGGGCTGGTTCTCTAACCAGCTGCTCCACCTAGCTGCCCTGTCAACTACTTTTTTAAAAATTAATTTTTATTAATATCTTCTATTTTTAAATCATCAAAATTTCTCCTACCATCCCTCACAATCGCTTTCCAGAAAGCTATCTCATATAACGAATGATATTTTTGAAATAAAGAGGAAAACACAAAAAAATCAGCAAGATTAAAATGTTTTGAAAGCGTGCTTGTTTTTTGTACTTTTGCAACATTCACTTTTGAGATTTTTTCCATTTATATTGTTGTAATCATTATATATATTGTTCCATCAACTAGACTTCATTCTTCATCAGATCATCCAGTCTTTTGACTATCCACCTGTTGACAATACAGAAAAGAGAAAGGGGACTTTGGGAGGTACATAACTAGAGGATATGGTGGTAGATATTTAATAACAAGCTTTCAAAAAAAAAGATTATGTATAATCTGCATTATGCAACCTGTATGTTTTTCTCCACCAATTTCATAAATCTTCACATATAATACAAATTATGAACATTTTCTCCACCAATTTCATAAATCTTCATATATAATACAATATGATAAAGCAATAAATTTAAATCAATAATTAAAAGAGTAAATCAATAAAAAATTAAATGATTTATGTTAATTGCAAATTTCTAAGATGTAAATGCTCATACTAAAAATTAACAGTCAACACTTTCAAGCTAATAACAGTCTATCTCCAACATACTAGTATATCCCACTCAGGATGTAGAGTAGACATTTTTTTTTTAAGATAGTCATTTATTTATTTGGCTTGAAATTGTTCAATGCTAGATTGGACATCACAGTAATATTTGATGCAAACCCTATATTCAGTAAATATAGAACACACACTAGTATATCCCACTCAGTATGGTAAACTTTTTTTTTTTAGAGTCATTTATTTAATTGGCTTGAAATTGTTCAATGCTAGATTAGACATCACAGTAATATTTGATGCAAATCCTATATTCAGTAAATATTATAGAAAAAATGTCACTGTATCTCTTGCTGTTGCATTTTGTTGGTGATGTATAAAAATGCTGATGATTTATGTGGATTTATTTTGTATCCTGCAACTTTGCTAAAGTTGTGGATTAATTCTAATAGTTTTTTAGTTGATTCTCTAGGGTTCTCTAAGTAGACCATCATATCATCTGCAAAGAGTGATAATTTGGTTTCCTCATGACCTACTCTAATTCCTTTAATCTCTTTTTCTTGTCTTATTGCCAAGGCTAGCATTTCTAATACAATATTGAACAGTAATTCCATTCAAAATAACTATTGATAGTATAAAATATTTGGGAATATATCTGCCAAGGGAAAGTCAGGATCTATATGAGCAAAACTACAAAACACTCTCCACACAAATAAAGTCAGATCTAAACAATTGGAAAAACATCAAGTGCTCTTGGATAGGTCGAGCGAATATAATAAAGATGGCAATACTACCTAAACTAATCTATCTATTTAGTGCTATACCAATCAAACTCCCAAGAAATTATTTAACTGAACTAGAAAAAATAACGACAAAATTCATCTGGAAAAACAAAAGGTCAAGAATTTCAAGGGAATTAATGAAAAAAAAAATGCAAATGAGGGTGGCCTAGCTGCACCAGATCTAAAACTATATTATAAAGCAGTGGTCACCAAAACCATTTGGTACTGGATAAGAAATAGAATAGTGGATCAGTGGAGTAGGTTAGGTTCACAGAACAAAATACTCAATGACAATTGTAATCTAGTGTTCGATAAACCCAAAGACCCCAGTTTTTGGGATAAAAACTCACTATTTGACAAAAACTGCTGGGATAATTGGAAACTAGTCTGGAAGAAATTGGGCATTGACCCACACCTAACACCATATACCAAGATAAGGTCAAAATGGATTCATGATCTAGGCATAAAGAATGATATTATAAACAAATTAGAACAATGTAGGATGGTTTACCTCTCAGACCTGTGGAGGGGGAAGGAATTTGTGACCAAAGAAGAAGTAGAGGTCATCATTAATCACAAAATAGATAAGTTTGACTATATCAAGTTGAAAAGTTTTTGTACAAACAAAATGAATGCAGACAAGATTAGAAGGGTAGCAGTAAACTGGGAAAATATTTTTACATCCAAAGGTTCTGATAAAGGCCTCATTTCTAAAATATATAGAGAATTGACTCAAATATATAAGAATTCAAGCCATTCTCCAATTGACAAATGGTCAAAAGATATGAACAGACAATTTTCAGAGGAAGAAATTGAAACTATTTCCGGTCACATGAAAAGGTGCTCCAAGTCACTATTGATCAGAGAAATGCAAATTAAGACAACTCTGAGATACCACTACACACCTGTCAGATTGGCTAAAATGACAGGAAATGCTAATGATAGCTGTTGGAGGGGATGTGGGAAAACTGGGACACTGATACATTGTTGGTGGAACTGTGAAGGGATCCAACCATTCTGGAGAGCAATTTGGAGCTATGCTCAAAAAGTTATCAAACAGTGCATACCCTTTGACCCAGCAGTGTTTCTACTGGGCCTATATCCCAAAGAGATTTTAAAGGAGGGAAAGGGACCCACATGTGCAAAAATGTTTGTGGCAGCCCTTTTTGTAGTGGCAAGAAACTGGAAATTGAAAAGATGCCCATCAATTGGAGAATGGCTGAATAAATTATGGTATATGAATGTTATGGAATATTATTGTTCTGTAAGAAATGACCAGCAGGAGGATTTCAGAGAGGATTGGAGAGACTTGCATGAACTGATGCTGAGTGAAATCAGCAGAACCAGGAGAACATTATACACAGCAACAAGACTATACGATGATCAATTTTGATGGACATGGTTCTCTTCAACAATGATGTGATTCAAACCAGTTGTGCTGCAATGAAGATAGTCATATACATCCAGAGAGAGGCCTGTGGGAACTGAGAGTAAACCACAACACAGCATTTTAACGCTTTCTGTGAATATTTCCATGCATTCTGTTTTCCTTCTTAGGTTGTTTTTTTTCTTCTTCTCTTTCTAGATCTGATGTTTCTTGTGCAGTAAGATAACTGTATAGATATGTATACATGTATTGTACTTGTCATATAATTTATCCTATCTAGCATGTATTAGATTACCTGTCATCTAGGGATGGGGGGCGGGGGGAGGGAAAGGAAAAGCTTGGGAAAAAAAAAGTTTTTTTTTGCAAAGGTCAATGTTGAAAGGTCACTCATATGTTTTGCAAATAAAAAGCTTTATAAAAAAAAAAAAAAGAAAAGAAAAAATGTCACTGAAGTGTTTCCATACTTGCTCATGGTGTGGAGAGAATTCAGGATGTCAGAGGTTACGTTTGCAGAGAGCAAGATTTGGTAGGTCTTGACAAACTATAAATTCATCAATGGATCAAGAGTTGCCCATAGGGTAGACATTTTGAGGAGTGTCTGGGGGAAGTAGAAGGTGCCTTCTTGGGAGAATAGAGAAGTGGCTCAAATTTACAGCTTAGCCTTAAAGTTGTCCTCAAGTGAAGAGGTGTAGGGCATGTCCTCTGTATTGGAAAGAGACATTACATAAGGGGTAAAAATAGAAAACACCTTTATAACCCATTTCACTTTGTCAGAGGGAAATGATCTTGCTTTTGGAATGCTTTTGGAATTTAGTTGTCATCTATAAAGACAAGTTTGGCCCCAAAGAAGAGAAAATGTCCTAAAGCAGAGAAAATTCCCATCTGGGGGCAGCTAGGTGGCACGCGGATAGAGCACCAGCCCTGAAGTCAGGAAGTCCTGAGTTCAAATCTGGCCTCACACACTAACACTTCCTAGCTGTGTGACCCTGGGCAAGTCACTTAACCCCAATTGCCTCAGCAAGAAAGCAAAAAGAAAAAAAAAAAAAGAAAGAAAATTCCCATCTGGCTCTTCTTTTTTTTTTTTTTTTTAATTTAATTTAATTTTATTTGCATAACATATGTGTGGGTAATTCTTCAACAATAACCCTTACATAGCTTTCCGTTACAAATTTTTCCCCCAACTCCCCACCCCTCCCCTAGATGGCAGGATATCCACTACATGTTAATTATGTTGAAATATTGGCAAATCGAATATATGTATACATATTTCCAAACTTATTGTTGTGCAAGAAAAATCTTATCTACACAAACGATATATCAGATAAAGGAAACACAATGTAAGCAAACATCAATCAAGGAGTATGAGAATGTTATGTTGTGGTCCACATTTCACATCCCTCTCTCTGGGTGTATATGGCTTTCTTCAGTGAACAATTGGAGGTGGTTTGAAACATTTCATTGTTGAAGAGAGCCATGTCCATCAGAATTGATCGTCATATAGTACTGTTGTTGCCGTGTATAATGATCTCCTGGTTCTGCTCATTTCACTCAGCATCAGTTCATGTAAGTCTCTCCAGGCCTCTCTGAAATCATCTTGCTGGTCATTTCTTACAGAACAATAATATTCCATAATATTCATATACCATAATTTATTCAGCCATTCTCCAATTGAAGGGCATCTACTCAATTTCCCCATGTGGCTCTTCTTCAGAATTTGGGAATATTGCCTATAGCATCAAACTTGATAGAGGGGTTAGTTTTGCTGAGTTACTTTTAAAAAATTTATTTCTTTTAAGTTAAAGAAGTAATTAAATTTTTTCTTTCTTATAATGCATGGTTGTCTGGGTAGAGGAGAGGAGATGGATATATTTGGACATAACAATAAAAAGAATGTTGTAACAAAAAGACTGAAATCATACATCCTTTTTATTTTTGTTGTCCTTTATCTTTATTCTATTGTCTTTTTAAAATTAAGAAGTATTTATTTTTTCTCTCTTCCACTGATTAGGAAAAACAAAAACCTTATCACAAATAAACAGAGTCAAGCAAGAAAAAAAAATTCCCAGGTCTAAAAAAAGATGTCTCATTCTCAATATCTTGAGTCCATCATCTCTTTGTGAAGAGGCAGGAAATGACTGAAGTTAGTCACTGCTTTGATCAGAGTTAATTAAGTCTTTTAAAATTGTTAGTTTTTACAGTATTGTTCGTTTATAAATAGTTTTCCTGGTCCTGCTCACTTTACTCTGTATTAGTTCAAACACATCTTCCCAGCTTTCTCTCAAATTATGCCCTTTACCATTTCTCATGGGACAATAATACATATACCATATTTTGCTCAGCCATTTGATAGCACTCCCTTAGTTCACAGTTCTTTGCCACTACAAGTATTTTTTGCACAGAGAGAGCCTTTCATTTGATCTCTTGGGGCACAGTGGTATTGGCTGGGTCAAAAATTATGCATAGTTTAGTGACTAGATAAATCTGCTTTTTATATCAAGATGAACAGATTTTAAAATAAACCCAGGATTCACTCAAACATGATTACTTAATTAACATGTAGTGTTTATTTGCCATAAACATATCTTCCTCCCTTCCCAGGGACCTTTGCCTCTTTAAGAATCTCCCCCTCCCTTTCCCAGATCTCTGGCTCATCCTCCTCTCCATCTTCAAACAACTCCTTTCCCCCTTCCCTTTAACTCGAAAAGGCGGGAAGTTTGAAAGCCGAGCTCGACCCCTCAGTGAAGCTCCACCAATAAGCTTTCGGAATTGGGTCACGCGCCTTCATTTCCTTGCCCCGGAAAGCGAGGCCGACCCTCCTCCAGGACCCAGAGAGCTTCCGCCCAGACTCACCCCACCCTCCTTCCCTGGCCTTTTCGAAGTGCGCGCGCGCAGTAGAAGTGAGAGCCCCTCCTTCCTCCCTTCCTCCCTTCTTCCCTTCAGGTTTCTTTCTGTATCTCTGGGTCTAAGATAAACCTGTGGGTGTTGTCGGTACCTAGAGGAATAACTGGGAGGACCAGAGCAAAATTTGGGGCCTCTCACGAGTTAATTTTCTTAATTCCTCCAGAGTCCTTCCCATCCCCTCCCCGCCCCCAACTCTCGAAGTGGAAAAAAAAGACAAATTCCAAAGTCTACTGGCCCGGGCGGAGCTAGTGCCCCTCCTAGAGCGCCCCAGCCTTATACCCAATGTTATTTCTCACAACCTTCTTCCAAGAAAATCTGTTCATCTACCCAATCCTACGGTGTAATAGTGGCCACAGACTTTGGAGTCCAAAGACTTGCTGTGTGATCCTGGGCAAGTCAATCAACTACTCTGGTCCTCGATTTCTTTCTTCACCTGTAAAATTGAAAAGAATGAACTAGATTAGCATTTAAGTGGCCTTTTATCTTGAAATGTAGGATCCTTCTTTGGCTATGATTCAACATTTGTGTTTGTGGGGATTCTGCCCCAGGTTGAGCTTTGGGGAATTTCTGGGGAAGGGCTGGGTTTGGCTGAAGAAAAGGAAAAGTCAGGCTGGCATTTGTTCTTTTTCTAGACCCCTGAAGTCCTCAAGAACCATGGCTTTTTTGGGAGCCCAAGCCAGTGCTATCATCCAAAATCAGGGAGTAGAAGCACCTACTGTCCTCTGCCCTTCAATTCTAGTGCAGGATGGAGAGGAAGAAGAGGAAGAACAAGCAGAGGTGTTTGGGGGGAGGGAGAGAGTGGGGTTGCATGGGAAACCTCAGTCTCTACCCAGGCAGAGGGGGTCAGCAAGGAACCAAGGGCCCCACTGGAGATACAGGGATGGCAGAAGTAGTTTGGAAATGACTGGTTACTTCTCTAACAGACTTACCTGTGTGTGCTGTGGCATTCTGGATGCCTGGGCATAGCCTACTATGACAGTGCTGACTCCACCATCTATTTCTTGCCAGACATCCCTGACTGTGATCACCTTAAACTTCTCCAGAGAGGTGAGAACAGTCCTCGAGTTGCCAGGACTACCTCCATACTCATGAACACATGATAATATCTGCCCCTAATTCATTCTGTTCAGCCCTTCTTGTGAAGCTCCTCCTGGGAGGTGTTCCGCCCAGATAACTTTATTGCCTTTCCCTCTCCAAGCTCCCAGTTCCTGGCATTCCTGCCCAGTTCCCAATATGCAAATGGTCTCTTGGGGTGACAAGAGTGAGTGCTTTGGCAGAGAGTGGAGATCTTCTAAATTAACTTAACCAAATCTATTTTCTCCTATCAAGTTGTGGATGAAATCAACCCAAGATCCATCATCACAAGTGCCAAGCAGGATGAGAACATGGCTCGTTTTCTAGGGGGCCTGGGTGAGGGCTTCAGGGAGAACTTTGGGTGTATATGGTGTTTTGTGAGTGTATAAATGTATCTGATGTCTAGGGAATTAGATGTCAACTAGAAGTTTTGGGGGAGGACTAGTATCTGGAGGAGGGCTGATGCATATGGGAAACAACTAGTTATATCTAGGAAGGGTTGACAGAATCTTGGGGGAGGCTAAAGATGTCTGGTCAAGACTAAAGGGAAAGAAACTGGGGGCCTCAAGGTGAAACCATCCTTCTCTGCTTCTCCTGCAGTCTCATCTGAGCACAAGGAATTGGGGAGCCTTGAAACTGTATTGTTGCCCCGTGTGGATTTTGGTATCAGCCCACCCATAACTTTTATTCTGACCCAAAAGTCCCATTCCTCATCCTCATTCTTTAATTTTCTTATACGTATCACTATCACCAATGGTACCTACCTCCTTTCCCCAACTCCAGCCCTAAAATGAAAGCATTAGACTAATTGATCTCTTAAACACACTACCAGTTCTGATATTCTGTGACTTGGCTCTCCAACTACCCTATCTCCACAGGTCTAGAAATCAGCAAACAGCGCATCCTCTCTGGTAACTTTTCCTTCATCCCAGAATCCTTGACATACACTGAGAAAATTCTCTTCCTCTCTTCCATCATCCCATTTGATTGTCCTCTCATGGTTAGAAGGGTTTTTGAGGGTGGAAGAAGGGAAAGTTGGTCTGGGAGGAAGAAAACTGCCCCAGACCTTGAGGCCATGGGAGGGACCTAGCCTGTCCCTAAAAAAGCTCCTATTTAAGTTCTGTCCTATCATTCATGGTCTCAGAGGCATGTGACACATCTCTCCCACTGCCCCTCTTATCACTAGGTACAAGCTCTAGGAGGATTGCTCAAGTTTCTAAATCGGAGAAGAGTCAGTGTGGAACTGGAAGATAGTAGTGTCAGTGTCCCAATTCTAGGCTTCAAGAAATTTGTCTTGTAGGTAGCCTGCTCAAAGTGTGGGGGGTGGGGAGGAGGGGAAGGGAGAATAGGACAAGGGGAAGGGGATAGAAGTCAGACAATGACAAGGAATCTTAGAAAACACCTGTACTAATTTATACATGAGTGAACAGAAATCTCATGTACAACATCCTTTCCTGACAACAGATCTTTATTTGAAGACTTTCAGTGATAGGGAACTCACTACTTCATGAAGCAGCCTTTTCCACCTTTCTGTAGTTTCTAATTTTTAAGTAGTTTTTCCATATAGATTTTGAGAAGGATAACAGCATAAGGTCAACATAGGGAACACACATGATCAAAAGTTAAGATGATTTTGGAAATAACAGGAGTCTCTCCAATCTTACTTGCCTTTTTGCTTTGTTTCCTATCCTCAGGACAGATCTCGTGAGCATAGACCAGGATACTTATAGGTGAGGAGTCAGAGACAGAAGGGTTTTAGGGGGAGGTGAAAAAGAGGATTAAATCCTTAATGGTCTAAAAAGTCTAATGAGGTATCTTCTTTAATCCTAGATTTGTCTGGAGAAAGAGGGCAAAATGTATAGGAATATGGGGAAACATGTATATCATCTTTTCTAAAAGGGAAAGGAAGGCAATTGAGGAAGAACTTATTTCTAGATCCCAGGATTGTGTCTCACCCCCACCTAAATAGATTCTTCACCCATTTAGGGCATGTCATCTGGACTCCAATTTATATCTTTCTCTTCCTTCTCTCCCCCAACTGTTCCCCAGTGTGCTGCAAATATTTAAAAGTGAGACCCATCCATCGGTGTACAAAGTAGCCAGTGGACTGAAGGAGGGACTCAGCCTGTTTGGTAGGTGGCATCTCCTCCACTGTCCCAGAAAATGCAGGGCATTCATTCTCTTTCCCCACAAAGGCTTTGTCTGCTTTGTGCATTTGTGTGCATGACAGTTAGTGCTACTAGCTATTTCACTCAATATGTTTATCTGTCAGTTTCTGGGTCCCCTTTGATAGAGCTTTTCTATTAAGAATCTTTGGATTTTGTGTTTTTTGATGGAGAAAATCAGTGTAAATGTTTGATTTATGTATTCCTTTTCTTCATTATCTTTGTTTTTTTTTATAGGCTCTGATTTTCTTCTGTCCTGATTTACCCTTTTACCCACGTTTTCTCTTTCTATATATAGCTGTCACGTAGATATTTGCTATCTTTATGTGAAATTAGATATGTGAAATTCTGTGATTTGTGTGTGTGTGTGTGTGTCTGTTTACCCAGCCCTGCCCCTTTCCTATACCCTATAATGCTGGCTCAGGATGTGGCCTGGCACCTGGCTCTGGCTCCTTTTGTGTCCTAAATCCGGAAACGCCCCTAAACGTGCCTCTCCAACACTAGGGCCCCAGGCATTGATGCCTCAATCCTAATCTCCCTGTTGGGTCATGCCCCTGCTTGGTCTGACACACCCATTCCTCTTCCCCAACCCCTGATGTATCTATTCCACTTTCTCAGGAATTCTCAACCGCTGCAGATCCAAGAGGGGTGAAAAACTACTCAGGTGAGTCTGTTAAAATCATAGTACCTTACAATTTTGTGGCCATTTACAATTTGCAAATTATATTCACATCTATTATAGTTTTCAATGTTAAAAAATATTTCGGGGGCAGCTAGATGGCGTAGTGGATAGAGCACCAGCCCTGAAGTCAGGAGGACCTGGGTTCAAATCTGGTCTCAGACACTTAACATTCCCTAGCTGTGTGACCCTGGGCAAGTCACTTAACCTCAATTGCCTCAGCAAAAAAAATATATATATATTTCATTGGGGAAAAAAAGTGATCAACTCTACATGTCTACCCATTGAAAGCCCCCAGGGACAAAATAGAGAAGAAATTGCTCTATCCCCACTCTAGCTTTGCTAACCTCCAAATGTAGAATCCATGGAAAACAGGAAACTAGGAGAGAGTACAACTTCTATAGTTTCTGGTTGTAGCAAGGGTTGCTGGGCAAAAAAACAATTTGCATGGAGATAGGGAGGACAGAGATTATTCTCCCTGGGTTTGTTTGTTTGTTTGTTTGTTTGTTTTTAATAAAGAAACTGTGACCCAGAAATGTCCACAGTCCAAGGTCACATAGGTAACAATCATCAATTCTGAGACTTGAAACCTAGGCTTCTGTGTCTTTAATAATACAGTGAACTATCTTACATACAAACACTCAAGAACAAAACCATGTAATATCTACAGACAGACATGCCGTACTGTAATATATACTAAGCATGCATTACATAGAAATGCACTATAAATATACATATATAAAATACATTTTAAAAATCCAACATGGCACAGTTACACACATATATAATATTACACATGAATGCAAATGTATGGTTTGTACTGGTATTCATTGTATTTATACACACTCATCCTAGCACCCAGACTTCCCACCCAATCGGGAATGTTTATCTGTTTCTTCCTCTTCATCTGTATAATGAAAAAAATTTGGCTAGATAACCTTTAAAGTTCCTTTCAACATAAGACTAGAGGTAGTGAATAGTGGGATATTTGTATAGCACTTATATAGCCTTTACTATATACCAAGCATTGTGCTAATCACTTTACAATTATTATTCCATTTGATTGTCACAATGACCTTGGGAGATAGGTGCTATTATGATCCCCATTTTATAGATGAGAAACTAAGACAGACAATGACAGAGTGACTTGCCCAAAGTAACACAAATAGATTCAAACTCAAGTCTTTTTGATTCTTGAGTCCCAGGCATTCTATCCATTATGACACATAGCTTATCTCAGAACCAGGAAAAACTTGAGTCTAAGTCCCCATCTAATACATAATGGCTATATATGTGAGTATGACATTGAGCAAATCAAATAGATCTAGGTCAGAGGTGTCAAGCACAGGGCTTATAGACTGGACCAGTAACATTCTGAGTGGCCCAAACCAGATTAAAATATAATTGAGATGTATTGAACAAAATAAATGAAAATACAATAAAATAACATTAAGATGTGGTTAATAATTCATCATGCACTCAGGATCCCTATGTACCGTTCAGTGATTGTGCTTCTATTTATGTTTGACAACACTCCTCTTAAGATCAAAAGTTGTAGAGGAGTTATCTTATTTTAGGGAATTCCCTCTGTCATTGAAGTCATAGATACAGTTCTCCCTCTTCAGTTCTAATATTCTGCATCCATGAGTGTGTGATATTTTTAATTGATTCACATATATTTGGCATTACAAGGTAGATTATAGAACTGGAAGGGACTACAGAAGCCCCTCATTTTGGAAATTAAGTATCAGAGGTGGGATAAGAAGGTAGATCCTGTGCTTTGAGAGTCTTTCCATGTAGCCTGCTACCTCTTTGAGGGTACAGGAGTTACAAAACACTTTCATCATGAGTTTCTCCCTTTCTGATATTTCATTTGCTTCTTGGAAGGTAAGTGGTACAGTGGCTGGGCTTGGAGTCAAGAAGACTTGAATTCAAATTCTGCCTTAGACACTTACTTGTGTGATCCTGGGCAAGTCACTTAGCCTTGGTTTGCCTCAGGTATAAAATGTGGATAATAGCACCATCTTGCAGGGTTTTTATAAGAATCAAGTAAGATAATATTTGTAAAAACTACTTAGCTCATATTGTAGATGCCAGATAAGTTCCTTCTCTTCCCACTAGGAATACAAATACCGAGCCACACAAATATACTCTAGTGTCTCATTATAGTGACATACTTATTTTTGAGCCAGAAGCCCACTGACTTAGGAAAAATAGACTTCAGCCTCTCTCCTGCATGCATCCCAGGCTGTGGTTGATGCGACCAACCCAAGACTTGAAAGAACTGAATTCCCGTCTGGATGTTATCCAGTTTTTCCTGTTGCCTCAAAACCAAGAAATGGCACTGACCCTGCACAGACTCCTAAGCCACATCAAGAATGTACCTGTAAGCCAGGAAGGGTGGGAGAAGCATAGTAAGGGGAAAGATTAGGGATATCCTGGGAGTTTGGATGCTAGGATCCCTTTGAGGAGAGAAGCAATGACAGGTGTCTGGTTTATCTGTCTGTAGCTTATCCTGAAACGTATGCTCCTGTCACAGACTAAGGTTAGCGACTGGAAAATTCTCTATAAGGTAAGGCTTCCTACTTCCCCCATCCCTAGGTGACTTTTTGCTCCTACCCTATCCCCTAACTGCTAGACTCCAGAGAACTTTCCAGATTAAGCCTCATGAGAGCTGGGGTTTATTTTCTCTGAACTTTGCATCCCCCAATACCTAGCATAAGCACTCCACATTTTTATTCTACATATTTGTGCTATTGCATCCATGCTGGGATACCCTCTTTGCCTATTCAAATCCTCACAGTCTTCCAGGCTCATTTCAAGTTCCACCTCCATGAAAGCTTTCCTCAACTATTCTGGCTTACACAAATTATAGGAACATGGGACTCCTTCATTTCATAGAGGAGGAAACTGAGACTCTAAGAAAAGACTTCCAAAAAAGCATCCAAGGTCTTCTTTTTCTTCATATATAATTTCTTATTGCATTAATCATATCACATAATAATTATTCTGTACTTCATGTACTAAGATTCCATTCCCATGCTATACCTCACTGGGTTCTTAAAGGCCTTGGCACTGAAGCACAAGCTCTGGTAGATCACATCAAACTTTAGCATATGGGTTCACGTAGGTTCTGCCCAGAGGCCTTGAACCAACCATGTCTCTCCTAGAAATATTCTTTTCCATTTTATAATATCTGTTATCTGAAGAACAGTTTAACAAAATTAGAGAAGCTTTTTTAGACATAGCAATTATTTAAGATTGTTTATATCAGATTGAATTATAGAAGGGAACATTCATACTAATTTATCCTTAAATCATTAAACATATTAAAATATCTATATTTACTTATGTTATGTATTTTTCTATATTTACATATATGTATATTTAAATACTTTGTATTTTTCCAGCTAAAATGTAAAAGCTTCTTGAGGGCAGAAATTATTTTATATTATCTTCTCTCCTGACCTGGAAGTGGCAGGAACTCTTTGAATATTTGACTCATATTGATATCCTCAAGCCTTCTTAACTCTTTCTAACCCAAATACAATTTCTGCCAATCTCTGTTCTCCCAAGTAGCACTTCTCTTCTTTACCTGCACCATTCCATGCATGCCTCTCTCTTTTTTGTTTTTTTGTTTTTGTCTTTTTGTTTATATGTCTTCATGGCGTATTTATTCTTTTTTCTTCACCATTGGTTACACACTATTTCCGTTTCTCTGTGTCTTTCTTTGTCACTGTTTTTCAGCGTTCTCTAGAAAGCAACCCCCTTCTCAATTCTTTACCCATCCTCTTCTGTAGGCAGTGTATAGTGCTCTGAGCCTTAGAGATACTTGTCGATCTCTGCCTCAGTCTACCCAGCTTTTCCAGGATATCGCTCAAGAATTTTCTGATGACCTCTGCCACATTGCCTGCCTCATTAACAAAGTGGTGAGGGAATGAAGAAAAAGAAGAGAGGAGAGAACAGGGCAGAGGAATAGGACTGGATGGTGGCATAAGGGGAGAAATTAGGAAAGAGGGAGAAGCAGATTATTAAAGTCAGGTTTGGGGGGATTGGAAAAGATGTAAGCTAAGGGGAAGAGAAGGGAAATAGAGCAATAAAACTGAGATATGAAGAACAAAAATGGAGATAGAATGGGATTGGGCTACAGTATTATTAGAAATTTATCTGGAAAGAGAGGAACAAAATCCAGAAGGCCTAAGGCTGCAGTGGGGAGAGGGGAGGAATATGAAGTAGATTTGGGACTATGGTGATAGGAGTAGGTTCTTCCCATCCAGGTGGACTTTGAGGGCAGCATTGCTGAAAATAGATTCACTGTTCGACCCAACATTGATCCAGATATTGATGAGAGTAAGTTTAAAGAGAGGGGCCCCATCTTCTTGAAACGTAGATATGCTCTATCACATGTTATCTGTTATTATTGGAAACCAACCTCCCTCCCCCTATAGCTAAAACTTGGAGAAGGGTATAGGGAGGAAATATCAATCCTTATTTTTGGAAGAGCAAAGATGTGCAGAGCTTAGTAAGGTATATACAATTTAGATCAAAGTCCCTGTCCCAGTGGAGTTTACAGCTCTGTCCTCATCTCAAGGAGAATATGTGAAAAGTACATCTGTATTATTCACTTATTATTACTTTCTTTTATTAAAATTTTATTTATTTATTTATTTTTATTATTACTTTATTTAGAGAAACGGAGGCTGATGGGACTTCCCAGTTTCCTTACAGAGGTTGCCCGAAAAGAGCTAGAGACTCTGGATAGCCGTATTCCTTCATGCTGTGTTCTCTATATCCCCTTGGTGAGAGAAGAATTATGACATCTCCTTTACAACTCATCCTGACACTTTGGGGCAGTGATATACTAGTAAATATTCAACAACTGGTTTTCCAAGTAGAAAAAAAAAAAAAAGTACACCAACACACTGTTCAGTTTAATCTATATTACTGACATTTTTCCCATTACTTTCTTGGTCTAGACAATCAACAAAACAGTATAAATCAAGCTCTGATTTTTAATATTTGCCAGTTTCTAATTGTAAATATACATGCTAAAAATTTAATGTTAGTTTATGCTGTTTCAAGCTGGATCTAGCACAATTCTGCTTTTAGGAGATACAAGTCCTATTCTGGTAGGATATAGATGGACTCAGAAACCTCTAGGGGAACCCAATGAATATTGAAAAAAACATTAGAGTCTCTTGGAGAAACATGGGAGACAATCCTTTGAGTTCCCCTGGGACAGTTAAGAAGTTCAAGTCTTAAAATAACCTTTAAATTTATTTTCCCTCATTCACCCCTCTAGATTGGCTTCCTTCTCTCTATTCCCCGCCTGCCCTTTATGGTAGATCGAAGTGACTTTGAGATTGTGGGTCTAGATTTCATGGTGAGAACCTGGTCTTGTGCGGGATAGGGATGGTGGTGAATAAGATAAGTTAGGGATCAGGGTGTGGGGTAGCAAAGATGAGGAATGAGTTAAGTTAGTGACCAAGGCAATTCTATTTCTCAGCCTCAACCCACAGTCTGATCTTTGTAAGCTCTAGAGAAAAGGGAAAAGAATAAGAATGGGAAGGAGGAAGGAGATGGGAGTCGGGAGAATAGTAGAAAAAAATCAAAAATGGAAAAGAGAAGGGGATCACCATAGAGAAGGGTTGTGAGCATCACTATGGGTCCATCCTTTTTCTCCACAGTTTTTGTCTGAAGAGAAGCTACATTATCGAAGTACCCGAACCAAGGAATTGGACTCTATCCTGGGAGACCTTCATTGTGAGATTAGAGGTAAGTGAAAGGGTTGGTACTGGCCTAGAGAATCCGCCTCTTTTCTCTAACTGGCTCCTTCTCTCCAACTGTTCCTTATCTGATCCTGTTTCCACATTTCTCTTCTCTGTGTCCCTTGGTCTTCTTCCCTTTTCCCCCATCTTGGGCTCCCTGTTCCCCACCCAGATGGAGAGACACTACTTATGTACAAGCTGCAGTGCCAGGTGCTATCCAGGGGGGCAATGTTGAACCGCATGATAGATCTTGCTTCCCGACTAGATGTCCTACTGGCCTTGGCTGGGGCTGCCCGGGACTATGGCTATTCACGACCCCAATATTCCTCTAAAATCCTTGGGGTGAGAATACAAGATGGCAGGTCAGTACTAAATGTGGGAGTCAAAATGGGGCCACAGGGATGAATGGGCATTATAGCTCTCACATCACTTCTCCCTGAACATCTTGAAGAGTCAGGAATAGGGAATGTAATTAACATTTTTCAGGTTCTTTATATTTTTGTAAATATTCATCCATATTTGGGGGTCTGTCTGCCAAGACAAACCCAAAACCTATATAAACACAATTGTAAAACATTCTCACACAAATAAAATCAGATCTAAACAATTGGAAAAATATCAATTGTTCATGGCTAGGCTAAGCTAATATTTACTTGTTCAGTGCCATGCCAATCGAACTGCCAAAACATTATTTTATAGAATTAGAAAAATAATAAACAAAATTCATCTGGAAGAACAAAAGGTCAAAAACATCAAGGGAATTAATGAAAAAAAAAAATGACCAAGGATAGATGCTTAGCAGTACCAAACCTAAAACTATATTATAAAGCAACAGTAATCAAAACCATTTGGTACTGGTTAAGAAATAGTGGTGGAATGTGCAAGAATGTTTGTGGCAGCCCTTTTTGTAGTGGCTAGAAACTGGAAACTGAAGGGATGCCCATCAATTGGAAAGTGGCTGAATAAATTATGGTATATGAATGTTATGGAATATTATTGTTCCGTAAGAAACGATCAGCAGGACGATTTCAGAGAGGCCTGGAGAGACTTGCATGAACTGATGCTGAGTGAAACGAGCAGAACCAGGAGATCATTATACACAGCAACAACAGTATTACATGATGATCAATTCTGATGGTCATGGCTCTCTGCAACAAAGAATTGTCTCAAACCAGTTCCAATTGTTCACTGAAGAAAACCATACACCCAGAGAGAGGGATATGAAATATGGACCACAATGTAACATTTTCATGATCTCTATTGATATTTGCTTGCATTGTGTTGCCTTTCTCTGATTTTCTTTTTTTTCTTGTAGATAGGATTTCTCTTGCATAACTTGTCAAGTATTTCAACATTATTAACATGTAGTGGACTTCCTGCCATTTAGGGGAGGGGAAGGGACTGGGGGTAAAATTTGTAATGGAAAGCTTTGTAAACATCAATGCTGGGGAACTACCCATATATATGTTATACAAATAAAAAGCTTTAATTAAAAAAAAAAAAGAAATAGTGGTGGATCAGTGGAGTAGATTAGATACACATGACATAATAATCAAGATCTATAGCAATCTAGTATTTGATAAACTCCAAATTCCAGTTTCTGGAATAAGAACTCAATATTTGACAAAAATTGCTGGGAAAACTGGAAAATAATATGTCAGAAAATCAGCATAGACCTACATCTCACACTCCATAACAAAATAAGATCAAAACAGATACATGGTTTGAGCATAAAATTAGGAGAACACATTTCATAAACAAATTTGGAGAACAAGGGATAATTTACCTATTAGATCTTTGGAGAAGGGAGGAATTTATGACCAAAGAACTAGAGAACATTATAAAAGGCAAAATGGACAACTTTAACTGTATTGAATTAAAAAGGTTTTGCACAAACATTTTTCAGTTCTTCTGACTTCAGGACTAATGCTGCCTCCATAATTAATCTCTCTGGCCATTCCTAGACATCCACTGATAGAGTTGTGTTCCCATACCTTTGTTCCAAACTCCGCTGAGAGTGGTGAAAATAGAGGAAGGATCAAAGTCATCACAGGCCCCAACTCATCAGGAAAAAGCATCTACCTTAAACAGGTGGGAGGATTCCTTCTTTATGATCTATCACCACTCTCACCACTTGCATAAAGTCTTAGAGCTTTTCATTTCTGTGCCTTGATCTGGCTCTGGTTCTCTTTTTGTTGATTTTCATTCTTTTCACTCAGTTCCTCCTGAGTACACTTACTCCTTAACCTCAGAGTGACAAGATCAAGGATCTTAGGGCTGGTGTTGGACACAAACTCTTCAGTCCCCCCCCCCCCCAAACTTTAAAGTTTGTCCATTTTTTTCTTATTTCCATAGTTCCCCAAATCCTTTAGATATCTTAGCCTGTTTCTGACTTCATACCACAAATTCTGGTCTTTTTTGATTCTCCAACTCTTATCCTCACTACTTTTCTTTCCTCTCTTCCATCCAGATAGGTCTGATTACCTTCATGGCTCTGGTAGGAAGCTTTGTGCCAGCAAGCAAGGCAGAAGTTGGAGTAGTAGATGCCATTTTCACTCGAATTCACAATTTCGAGTCGGTCTCACTTGGTCTCTCCACATTCATGATTGATCTCAACCAGGTCAGAAAGAGCAAAGGGAATCAGGTGGCAAAGTGGATGGGGATAATTTAGGGAACCTCCACCCTGAAAACCACTCAATATGAGACATCCCCTCTTCCTGTCTGAGAAAAAGGGGTGAATGGGATTTACCCAGTGTAGAGACTGAGAAATGAATGAAATTAATCTTCCCATCTACATCTCTATTATCAGGTGGCAAAAGCTGTGAACAATGCCACTGAGAAGTCCCTGGTCCTCATTGATGAGTTTGGGAAGGGAACTAACACGGTGAGGCAAGAGTGACTGGGAATCAGGGAGGAAGAGGAGGAACTGGGAGTGGGTCAATGGGAAAAAGAAGAAAAGTTACATGGAAATGAAAGGAAGGGGAAGTTTCAAAGAAAAGGGACAAAGGCGAATAATGAAGGGAGAAGATGGGGGCAAGGGGAAAGAAAAGCAAAACCAAGCTCGAGGAACAGGGAAAGTATAGATCTGGAAATGACCTGTAATCCTCATTCTGTTCTCCTATGTACCCTCCTCAGGTAGATGGAATGGCACTTTTAGCCTCTATACTCAGACATTGGGTGTACCAAGGATCCAGCTGCCCCCAGATCTTTGTTGCCACCAACTTTGTGAGCCTCATTCAGCTGCAACCTCCTGGAGCCCTTGTGAAGTATCTGGTGAGGATACCAATCTTACCTTTAAGATGAAAGCATCTTCTAAATCTAAAATTTCGAACCCCAAGCTGGTAGTTTTCTAAAAACAATAATCCTCTCTTCTGATAAACTGAGAGCTAAGGGTAAGAATTATTGCTTCTATCATCATTCTGGGAGCTTCCCAAGGGCAAGGATTTTATCTCTACAGTCTTAGGGTAGGGAAATGTGTCACTTCTTTCCTGTCTCTCAAAGAAGCAGTTCATCCTAGAATATTCAGAAAAATAAAGTATGTGATAGATTTTCCATTTTTCTCTTCCACAAGACCATGGAAACATGCAGGGATGGAAATGATCTCATCTTCTTATATCAGGTCCAAGAAGGTATTGCAAATGCCAGTCATGCCTCTCACACAGCAGCCCAGGCTGGACTCCCAGCTAAACTCATTACTCGTGGATTGGAGGTAATGGAATATAGTATCCAGCTCGTTAATTCATAGCTTTCTTTCCCTTCAAATCTTTAACTCCTTTCTTTGACCCAGATATCTAGTCTCTAAAATCTTTAAGTCTCACCTCCTGACCACCTTATCTTCCTCCTTTTCATTTCCAGGTCTCAGAGTTGATACGAAAAGGAAAGCCTATTAAGCCTGATAAAGGATTTTTAAAAGACAATCAGATGGAAAAGTGAGCATCCAAATCCCAGCTTCCATGTTCCTTCTTCTCCTCTAGAAAACCCAACATATTCTTCCTCCAACACTCTCTCTTTAGTTGCCAGGCCTTGGTGGATAAATTCCTGAAACTGGATTTAGAAGATCCCGAATTGGACTTGAGCATTTTCATGAGTCAGCAAGTTCTACCTATGGCTTCCTCTATTCTCTGATCAGCCCTCCTTTCTCCTCGAGGATATCAAGTGCTCTTTTATCCCTTCTCTTCAACTCCAGACCTCCTACTTCTAACTTTAGTATTGTTTGCCTGAGGGAAAACTATGATTTGAGGAATAAAATACATAATTTGGGAAAGCCATTGCTTTTCTGGACCCTCCAAAAACAAAGGCAGGTGGGAATTCAAGCACCCCATTAGAGGAGTAGGCACTTTTCCAACACCACCAAAAACCTAGAAAAATAACATATTAGGGGCAGCAGGGAAATGAGAGTGGTAAGATTGGTCAATTTGATGGGGAATGGGGAGAATATTAGGCTATTCCATTGATATGGGGAGGGGGAATTGGGATATTTCACCACCCAAGGGGAGTATTTACCTGGGAGTAGTAAATTGAGATCCCTAAAGAGATTGGGGGTTGGGGGTGGAGGGAGGGAATGCTGGATTTTCATTGAGGTTGGAGATCATGGAATTGTAAAATAAGAAGGACTGAAAGATAGAGTACCAGTCCTGAAGTCAGGAGGACCTGAGTTCAAATGCGCTCTCACACACTTAACACTTCCTAGCTGTGTGACCTTAGGTAAGTTACTTAACCCCAATTGCCTCAGCAAAATCAAATAAATAAATAAATAAATAAATAAATGAAAAGTAACACATTACTTTTGAAAGCCCATATGTAATCCCAATTGCTTCAGAAGAAAAAAAAAAAAAGACCATATGGATAACTTGGGAGAAATGTAGAAATAATAAATCTCTTCATGCTGTAAATGTTAACTGGCTCTTTTGGTCCAAAGTGAATGTGTTTCGAGTTACTTCTTGAGTTTCAGTAGTTATGTGGGCAGGAATATGGTTCAGGTAAAAAAATCCCTGGACTAAAAGTAAAGAAATTTGATACCTGGTTTCTGTCACTGACTGTAACCATGATCCAGTTGTTTCCCTTTTCAGGACCTGTTTATCTGTAAATTACTTCTAAGATACTTTCCAACTCCAATATTCTGTTATTCTATAAGATCCTTCCAGTTCTAAAACAGAATGTCCCAAAAGGAAATAAATACATGAGAAGAAAGGTTCAGTCAGAAAGAATGAATGAGAAGCAAAGCAGAGGGCTGTATGGAGGGAGGGCAGCCGGGGGGATGTGTCCTCTGGTGGGTGGGGCTGTGCCCTGGGCTGCATGTGTGTGCTGGTCTCTGACCTCCTGAAATCAAGGCCATGGGGAGTCAGAAGCTTGGAGGGTCCAGGATTTCTGGGCAAACTTCTTATACTATCTTGTTACTGCCACTGGAGACCAACTGCCAGGATTCTGGAGCATTGACCTTCTTCCTTTGGGTGAGGTGGGATTCAGATATCCTTGTCCTTTCTAGCTTCATTGAACCTTGGGTTAAAGAAGAGCCTTCCCTAACTCGATTTTTAACACTATTACCCCCACTTTGGGGTCTTAGCTGGCTGGTCCTGGATCTTGTAATCAGTAGCCAGACAATGAACCCACCTCAGAATAGGGACAAAAAGTGATGCCCAAGGATTAATCCCCGTTCCCAATCCTAAGAAATTTGAGGAAAGCAGTTCAGCTTTCTCTGGTGGGAAAGGAAAACAAGTTATCTAGAGTTATAATGTGGGAGCTTGGTTACCCTCTCTCATATTCCTACCCTCCCATAGCTTCAAGGGATGCGTGCCATAGAGAGAGAGCAGGATGCCCTGTGGCAGGGGCTGGAGATATTGGAAAAGAGCCAAGCTTGGTACAGAGGGAATCTAAAGGAGGCTCAGAGATGGCAACTGCATCTGGGAAATCTTGGTGAGGTATGAGGATTGAGAGGGGAGAAACAAAAGAAGCTTCTGGAAAATCTCAGGAAAGGAAAAAGTTAATGTTGATATCTGAATTGGGTTATACTACTGTACGCAGCAGGGAAATGAGGGTGGTAAGATTGGTCAAATTGATGGGGGATGGGTAGAGTATTAGGCTATTCCATTGATATAGGGAGGGGGAATTGGGATATTCCACCACCATAGGGGAGTATTTACCTGGGAATAGTAAATTGAGATCCCTAAAGAGAGATTGGGGGTTAGGGGTGGAGGGAGGGAATGCTGGATTTTCATTGGGGTTGGAGGTCATGGAATGTAAAATAAGAGGAAGGACAGACTGAATGAAGACTATAGAAAGAAAATCTTGAAATTCAGGAAGTAGAGGAAAGGGTTTTTCTTTGTGGTTGGAATGGAGAGAGGGTGAGAGAACAAATTGGAATGTTTTACCCTGAAGAGACTGGGGAGGGGATGAGGTGCCAAACTTCTCACTCTCTTTCTAGAATTTCTACTCAGAGCCCAGGGCCTCCCTCTTGGCCCAAATCCAGAAAATGAACAACTGCCTGAAGAGTCTGATACAGGGGAAGGTAAATTAGGTTTTTCTTTTCTTGTGAGTAGATTGGCTAAGGGGACAAATGAAATTTATTTCACCCAATTTTCTCTGCTTTCTCTGAAAATATATTATCTGTCCCCACCCTGGGCCCTATATGACCCAACCCAAGATGAGCTGGAACAAAAAGCTGATTGAATTGAAAGTGTGACTGCTGAGGAGAGGATGGAGAGAAGTAGCTAGGAGCAGATTCTCTAGTCACAGAGGGATAAGAGAGTGCTCTGAATACAGGTGACCACCCCCCAACCCCAATCCCATCAAAACAAAAAACCCCACACAATTCCCAATTTTCTCCTTCTCTCTTCTAGGACCTGCAAGAGCCACAAGAACACAAGCTAGTAGCCCAGCCTGAAGAAGTTTTTCAACTGGGCCAGATGAGAAGGCAGAGGAGTCCCACCCTAGTCTAAAGACCTTTTCTATCCAAACTTTGGTTGATGAGAGAAGACTGCTAGAAATCCATTACCTTCCTCTGTCCCCATTCTTGCCCAAAATTGAAATGACTTTGCTTAGAAAATATATAGATATTCCTACTTCTCAGGCCTCACATGGGAGAGAAAAACGATTAAAGTTTCTTCCTAACTCTCTCAGGCCCTATATTTAAATCTTCCCAATATATCCAGTTATATCCCTTCTATCCCACATCCCCAAAAGAAAGGAACATCATTTATTGAGGATTTATTAAGGTCATCTTTCCCTACAAACTGTCAGAAACCAATTCACAGGCCCCAAATTAAAACTTCCATAATCAACAGTCCTTGGACTGAACAAGAGAGGAGATAGAAGGAAAGAGGGGGAGAGGGTTAAGGTAACAAAACTAAAACAATTTTCTCCAAAAACAAGTCTTTGATTTGATTCCCAAAAAAGCTTATAAGGGAAGAGGACAAAATAGTACATTAGAGGAAAATCTTTCTCTCCCCTGACCTCTTCTTCTGTACCAATGCTGTTAACTGAAAGGAAATAAAATGAATGCCATGAGTTGAAGGAGAAACCCCAATTTCTGGGAGGTAGAAGAGAGGCAGGGTTATAGACAGAGCCTCCCTTTCCTACCCAGTACCATGTTTGGGGATGCGGGCAGGAAGGTTATCACCAGGCTGCTATGCTAAGCATCAGCAGCAACCCCCACCAAGGCTCAGCTCTAATGGTACCCTCAGCCCCATCTCTTTGGGGCTCCATTATGGAAGTATACAGCTCTGACCTAGCTATATTGTGACTTGGCCTTGAGGAGGGGCCAGGATCATCCAGCTGCTCCTGGAAAGAAAAATGTGGAAAAGATAGGGCATAGGAATGTGTGAAAGAAAGAAAAAAATGAGAAGATAGGAGAGAAGGAAACAAAGATAGGGTGAGAAAGAATGGAATTGAGCTTCTTTTCCACTCACCTAAAACTAAAGTTTTTTCCTTGTAGTTCAATCTATCAAAGGGACTGGAGAAGGTCAGGTAGGTCTCACCTGTTGGGGGAAGGACTGCACAAAGAGCTGAAGAAGAGCATGTGCAGGGGGGGAAGAGTTGTTGGACATGGTTTCTGCTATCACTATCACTGTCGCTAATGAGTCCAGAGTAGCTGAGCCTGGAACCTGTAGCCAGAATTGCCCCCAGGCTGATTCATTCTGCTCCAGGTGAACCCTATGAAATTAGACATAGGCTGCTCACTGCCCTTTTACAGAGATCCTAGGGACCCCATAACAAGACATCCCAAACTAAAAAATAGAGGCTCAGAATTCACCTGAGCTCCGATGAAGTAGGTGGGGTTAATCAGAGTCAGTTAAGCTGACAGTCAGAAAATCAAGGAATGGTGTTAAGAACTAAGTCTTAGAATTCCTATAGTTACCCAGAGAGTTGGAGGTGAGGGGAAAGCTGGGCCTGACAGAAGCTGTAATAAGGAGATCCCAGGGTCCTGAGAAGCTAGAGATTCAGAGGCTGAGCAGAGCTTGGTAGCCAGGGCTAAGAGGATCAGAAGGACCACTGAGCTGAAAAAGGGAAATGAAGAGAGCTTGTTTGGGGATGGATCAACATCTTTTCCTCTAAAAATTCATAAATTCATCCAATCCTCTCATTTCAGAGATAAAAGAATGTCCAGAAAACGGAAGTTACTTAGTTCAATTCACATACATTCATTAATCACTTACTATGTGTAAGGCTAAAATACAGTGATGAAGATGGAACTCTATCTTCTTCCCTTTCCCTCCTGCTCTAAATCTTACCTCAAAAAAGACAGGAACTACGATGCAAGGCTGAGAGGCAACTCTCTGAAGATTGAATCCCCTATCATCCTGGCCAATCAGCTCCAGAAAGAAAGATCTTTGGATGAGGAGAAGCTTAGGGTCCAGGAGGGCAGTGAAAAGTCCCTGTTTGGGGGCTCCAGTTGGCTTCAAAACCACATGGCCCAACTCTTCGCCCTCTGAGCTGCTCCGAAGGATATTGTAAGACTGATTCATCTCAAGAATGGCAGAAACCAGTCCCATCACTTCAACTAGAAGCAGTGTGTGGAGACCTAGGGTGGGACAAGAGTAGACAAAGGTGTGAAGAGAGAAGATGGACTCTAATTTTCATGTATCTCTGAAGCCTGAAATGGAAGATTATGGAGGAAGGGTCAAAGAGAAGAGTAAATATTATACCTGCAACTGGTTGGCTTAGAGGATAAAGGCCAGGATGGGGTCCATTCTCAATAGGAATCCCAAAAGAAAAGAGGAAATCTAGGCAAGTCTTAGCTGGAAGAGGAAAGAAAGGATGTGAGACGCTTCTTACCCACTACATCAAACATCTTCAGAGGCTCCCATGTTTCCTGCCACTCTCCCCATTCCTTCAATCTCTTCCTTACCTTTCACTCTTACTGCATGTGTCCCCTGTGCTGTGATCTGTATCACCCATGCCCCAACCTGAGGAGTGTCTTTTAGGTTGACTGTCCAAAACTGACCAAAACACTGAATATGACCCAGAGGCCCCTGATCCTGATATATATCCTGAGAAATACCTGGTGTAAATAGTGAGGAGACAATTTATTTCTATCTCATATAGGA
Organism: Myrmecobius fasciatus; assembly: GCA_023553655.1. Lineage (NCBI taxonomy): Eukaryota > Metazoa > Chordata > Mammalia > Dasyuromorphia > Myrmecobiidae > Myrmecobius > Myrmecobius fasciatus. Next base: position 171,048 of record JAJPUD010000745.1, on the reverse strand, counting down.
CATCTATAATCTCATATAGAACGACTCTAAGGGGAAGGAATATTAAGTCTCTTGAGCTTTTTTTTTTCTCACCCTGAGCAAGACATTCTCCAGTCCAAATCTGTATCCCTTTAACTACCAGTTCCTTTTTCTAAGTACCTGTGGGGTCTGAGATTCTGAAGGTGTTTATCTTTCCATGGAGATGGATGATAACTCCATGGAGTAGCTTGTCCACATGGAATATGAGATGTCCCTTATGGGATAGCACAGGAAGCACGAGGGCTAAGGTCACCTTGAGGTTGTGAGGAGAGACATAAAAAGAGATATATGGGACAAGAAGGGAGAATAGAGACAGAAATTAAGTGACAGAGAAAGGAGTAGAGCTAAGATCAAGAAAGGAGGTTAAGAGATATGGAGAAGAAAGGGAAGGAATGATTCATAGGAATTGATGAGGCTGGGTTATGGGTGACCATATATCTTGTCCCTAGCCTTATAGGATGATTGCATTTTCAACACACACCCCTAGAGCAAGAGACAATAGTCAAAATGGTTGTTATTTTTATGATGAACGGAAACTGGAAGTTTCAGAATAGTCCAGATGGTATTGTAAAAAGTCTTCCTTCACAACATAGCATTTTAATGCTTTCTGTTGATGTTTACTTGCATTTTGTTTTCCTTCTTAGATTTTTTTTTCTTTCTCTTTCTAGATCCGATTTTTCTTGTGCTGCAAAGATAACTGTATAGATATGTATACATATATTGGATTTATCTATTTATTTATTTATTTTAACATATTTAACGTGTATTAGACTACCTGCCATCTAGGGAAGGAGGTGGGGAAAAAGAAGGAAAAATTTGGAACAGAAAGTTTTTCAAAGGCCAATGTAGAAAAATTACTCATATGTTCTGTAAATAAAAAGCTTTAATAAAAAAAAATAAATAAAAGTCTTTCTGCCCCCAGGCTTATAAATGGTAATATTTTTAATGAGATCTATTTTCTTTGCTCTAATAACAAAAAAAAAAAAACTGGGGAAATCAGAAAGACCATAAAGCAGCCCTTATCCCCATCAAAGGGTTTATTTCTTGTTTCCCTCACCCACACAACATGTTTTCTTGGATTTCTATTTTCCCAAACCCAGTATCCTAGGGCTACTCACCATATCCATCATGCTCTCCCCCATCACATTTGCCACATTCTGAATATGCCTGTCGTTGGTAAAAATGACTTCTCCTCCTGAAGCCATGGCTATTGTTTCATATGGCTCAAACTGTTTTGGGAAAAAGGCCTCTCCTCTAATCCACCTTGATGTGTCTTCTGTCACCAAGAATGTTACCTATGATCAGAAAGGCATCAAATTATTTGGCACATTATTAACAGGTTTTGCTATTGTCCTGACTCTGAAAATCTGGAGAATATCTCTAAAGCCTGGGTATTGTGGTGGGATCTCATATATTCTCTGGCTATTGTCCCTGTCAGCCTATTATTGTAGTTTATCTCAGCCTCAGGTCACTGGAAGTTCTCATGCTCCAACACCATGTCAGCATTGTAGATTGATTCTCTGGTTGTATTATTATTTTTTGTGTGTGTGCTTTAAAGTTTGTTTTTTAAAGCTTTTTATTTTTAAAACATGCATGGATAATTTTTTTTAATTAAAGCTTTTTATTTGCAAAACATATGCATGGGTAATTTTTTAACATTGATCCTTGCAAAGCTTTGTTACAAATTTTTCCCTCCTACTCCCACCCCCTCCTCTAGATGATATGAAGTCTAATACATGTTAATTATGTTAAAATATTTGACAGATCGAATATGTGTATACATATTTATACAGTTATCTTGCTGTATACGAAAAATCAGATCTACAGAAAAAAAAAACCTGAGAAAGAAAACATAATGCAAGCAAGCATCAATAGAGAGCATGAAAATGTTATGTTATGGTCCACATTCATATCCCTCTCTCTGGGTGTATATGGCTTTCTTCAGTGAACAATTGGAACTAGTTTGAAACATTGCATTGTTGAAGAGAGCCATGTCCATCAGAACCGATCATCATATAGTCTTGTTGTTGCCGTGTATAATGTTCTCCTGGTTCTGCTCATTTCACTTAGCATCAGTTCATGCAAGTCTCTCCAGGCCTCTCTGAAATCATCCTGCTGGTTGTTTCTTATAGAACAATAATATTCCATAACATTCATATACCTTAACTTATTCAGCCATTCTCCAATTGATGGGCATCCTTTCAGTTTCCAGTTTCTTGCCACTACAAAAAGGGCTGCCACAAACATTCTTGCACAGGTGGGTCCCTTTCCCTCCTCTAAGATCTCTTTGGGATATAGGCCCAATAGAAACACTGTTGGATCAAAGGGTATGCAGAGTTTGATAACTTTTTGAGCATAGTTCCAAATTGCCCTCCAGAATGGTTGGATCCATTCACAGTTCCACCAACAATGTATTAGTGTCCCAGTTTTCCCACATCCCCTCCAACATTCATCATTAACTTTTCCTGTCATTTTAGCCAATCTGACAGGTGTGTAGTGGTACCTCAGAGTTGTCTTAATTTGCATTTCTCTGATTAATAGTGATTTGGAGCACCTTTTCATATGACTAGAAATGGTTTTAATTTCATCATCTGAAAATTGTTCATTTTTTGACCATTTATCAATTGGAGAGTGGTTTGAATTCTTATAAATATGAGATAATTCTCTACATATTTTAGAAATGAGGTCTTTATCAGAGCCCTTAAATGTAAAGATGATTTCCCAATTTATTGCTTCCCTCCTAATCTTGTCGGTGTTCAATTAAGAGTTCCAGTTCTAAACTGAATGAATGCCCATCAGTTGGAGAATGGCTGAACAAATTATGGTATATGAATGTTATGGAATATTATTGTTCGGTGAGAAACAACCAGCCTGATGATTGCAGAGAGGCCTGGAGAGACTTGCATGAACTGATACTGAGCAAAATGAACAGAACCAGGAGATCATTATACATGGCAACAACAATACTATATGATGATCAATTCTGATGGACATGGCTCTCTTCAACAATGAAATGTTTCAAACCAGTTCCAATTGTTCAGTGAAGAAAGCCATATACACCCTGAGAGAGGGATATGAAATATGGACCACAACATAACATTTTCATGCTCTCTATTGATGTTTGCTTGCATTGTGTTTCCTTTCTCTGATTTTTTTCTTGTAGATATGATTTTCTTGCACAACAAGATAAGTGTGGAAATATGTATACATAGATTCGATTTGTCAAGTATTTTAACATAATTAACATGTAGTGCATTTCCTGCCATCTGGGGAAGGGGTGAGGACTAGGGGGGAAAATTTGTAATGGAAAGCTTTGTAAGGGTCAATGTTGAAGAATTACCCATACATATGTTTTGCAAATAAAAAGTTTTAATTTAAAAAAAATAAAAAGAGTTCCAGTTGGACACAAATTCCCCATAGATAATTTTTCAACATTGACCCTTGCATAGCCTTGTTTTTCAGATTTTCCCCTCCTTCCTCCCCAATACCCCTCTATCCAGTATATGTCATACATGTTAAAATATGTTAAACCTAATATGTGTAAACATACTTATACAATCTTCTTGCTGCACAAGAAAAATCAGATCAAAAAGGAAAGAAAATGAGAAAACAAAACTCAAGAAAACATCATCAAAAAGAGTGAGAATATTATGTTATGATTCACACTCAGTTCCCAGTCTCTTTCTAGGTGTAGATGGCTCTCTTCATCACAAGATCATTGGAACTGGTATCAATCATCTCATTATTGGAAAGAGTCATGTCCATCAGAATTGATCATTGTATAATATTGTTGCCATGTACAATGACCTCCTGGTTCTGCTCAGTTCATTTAGCATCAGTTAATGTAGGTCTCTCCAGGCCTCTCTAAAATCATCCTGCTGATCATTTCTTATAGAACAATAATATTCCTTAACATTCATATACCTTAACTTATTCAGCTATTCTCCAACTGACGGTTGGAAGAGAAGATATCTAGCTAGCAGAGTAATGATATATTAAGACAAGGGGAGCACCAATGAACAGTCACTGGATCAGGAAGTTTCCCAGTTCACTGAGAATTAGCCCAGAATTGTAGAAAGAAATAATAAACTTCATATCCAAGACACCACTGTAAAGCAGATAGGGAATTGTAGTTTCCACAGCTTTCATAGAATAATTAAGGCTTTTCAGTATTTTAAAGCATCATACTTTGTTTCTTTAAATGCTTATTCCAATTAAATTTCCCTGGCATATAATTTCTTAATTCATATACCTGCTTTTCCCTGGAAAACAAACTTTGGAGTTCAAGGTACAGTGGAAGGGGGGAAAGGGAATAGATATCAGAATCAGGTACAATAGGAGAAGAGCAGGAAAGGGGATTAGGATTTGAGTCTGACAGATCTCTGAACTCCCAAAGTCAAGAATTTGGGATCTAATGACAAGGAGTAGTTTTTAGTAAGCAGGGAGAGTTAAAAGGCCCAGGAGCAAAGGCAAAGTTTCTGTATCAACCTCTGGTATCCAGAAAAACTGAAAACATCAATAGCAAGGCCAAGGAGTCACAGCTTAGTAAAGGATGTAATATAACATGGGTGTTTGATTCATGTTAAATATATATACATATATATGTGCTTCTTGAATTTTCATTTGTTGTTCTGAAGTCTCCTGCCAACCTGATTTGTCCAATTGGATTATTAACAAGTCTCTTTTGGCTTATGCATAGTGCATTATTGTGGGGTGTTCACCTTGCAGTGCTGCTTCTGGCTCAAGGCTTCTACACGCTGAGTGAGATAAGCATCCTTGGGGGAAGCATCAGTGAAGACAAAGATATCTGAGAACTGGGGTGTATGGAGCAGGGCCAGCTGGTATGGAGAATAAAGAAAAGAAAGAATTAAAAATTGAGTAGAAGGGAAAAACAACTTTCTATCCATCCAAGGAAGAAGGGGGTGTAATCTAGAAGAAACAAATTGTTGGGCAAAGAACAAGGAGTTAAGTTACAGAGGAGAAAAATTCTTTTTTTTTCTTAAAAGCTTTTTATTTACAAAACATATGAGTGTAAGTTAAAAAGTTTCTGTACAAACAAAACTAATGCAGACAAGATTAGGAGGGAAGCATCAAATTGGGAAATCATCTTTACATTTAATGGTTCTGATAAAGGCCTCATTTCTAAAATATATAGAGAATTGTCCCATATTTATAAGAATTCAAGCCACTCTTCAATAGATAAATGGTCAGAGGATATGAACAGACAATTTTCAGATGATGAAATTAAAACCATTTCTAGTCATATGAAAAGGTGCTCCAAATCACTATTGATCAGAGAAATGCAAATTAAGACAACTCTGAGGTACCACTACACACCTGTCAGATTGGCTAAAATGACAGGAAAAGATAATGACAAATGCTCGAAGGGATGTGGGAAAGCTGGGACACTAATACATTGCTGGTGGAACTGTGAACGGATCCAACATTCTGGAGAACAATTTGGAACTATGCTCAAAAAGTTATCAAGCTGTGCATATCTTTGACCCAGCAGTGTTTCTACTGGGCCTATATCCCAAAGAGATCTTATAGGAGGGAAAGGGCCCCACCTGTGCAAGAATGTTTGTGGCAGCCCTTTTTGTAGTGGCTAGAAACTGGAAACTGAGTGGATGCCCATCAATTGGAGAGTGGCTGAATAAATTATGGTATATGAATGTTATGGAATATTATTGCTCTGTAAGAAACGACCAGCAGGATGATTTCAGAGAGGCCTGGAGAGACTTGCATGGACTGATGCTGAGTGAAATGAGCAGAACCAGGAGATCATCATACACAGCAACAACAGTATTACATGATGATCAATTCTGATGGACATGGCTCTCTGCAACAAAGAATTGTCTCAAACCAGTTCCAATTGTTCACTGAAGAAAACCATATACACCCAGAGAGAGGGATATGAAATGTGGACCACAACATAACATTTTCATGATCTCTATTGACATTTGCGTGCATTGTATTTCCTTTCTCTGATTTTTTTTTCTTGTAGATATGTTTTTTCTTGCACAACACTAAGTGTGGAATTATGTATACATATATTCAACTTGTCAAGTATTTTAACATAATGAACATGTCGTGGACTTCCTGCCATCTAGGGGAGGGGAGTGGACTGGGGGTAAAATTTGTAACAGAAAGCTTTGTAAAGATCAATGCTAAGGAACTGCCCATACATATGCTATTCAAATAAAAAGCTTTAATAAAAAAAACAAACAACAACAACAACAAAAACATGAGTGATTTTTCTACATTGACCTTTGCAAAACTTTTTTTTTGTTCCAAGCTTTTCCCCTCCTCCCCACCCCCCACTCCTAGATGACAAGTAATCTAATACATGCTAAATATGTTAAATTATATGACAAATCCAAAATATGTAAACATATCTATACAGTTATCTTACTGCACAAGAAACATCAGATCTAGAAAGAGAAGAAGAAAAAACAACCTAAGAAGGAAAACAAAATGCATGGAAATATTCACAGAAAGCGTTAAAATGCTGTGTTGTGGTCCACACTCAGTTCCCACAGGCCTCTCTCTGGATGGATATGACTATCTTCATCACTGGTTTGAATCACTTCATTGTTGAAGAGAACCATGGAGGAGAAAAATTCTTGCTCCCAAGGTGATAAAGAAGGGGAGAGGAGGGAAGGATAGAGGATAGAGATGGGAAGAAAGAAGGAGGGGTGGGGAAAATTAAGAGGGAAGGACCTCCAGGGCTGATAGACACATCTCAGACTCATCTCCACCCCCCAGTGCATGGATCTCATTAAGATGTTTCCAGAAAGCATCAGGGTCACTGGTCTTAAGGACAGGTCCAAATCCTGAAGAGAAGAAAAGGAGGGAGGATTAAGTGAATGAAGAATGGTAGCAGGCCCAACCCTACTCAAAAATTATTACAGTAATTCCTTACTTCCTAACCAAAAAGTCCTCTTTGTCTCTGTAATCAGGAGATAACACAAACCAAAAAATGCTACCATTTTGAAGTCATGTTTAACAATAACACCTCCAAAATGTACGGTATTTTTCAAAGAACTTTCATGTCCAATATCTTAATTATTGTATAGCAATCCGAGGAGGTAAATCAGATATATATCATTACTTTCATTTTACAAATAACAAAAATGTTATTGGGATCACCGTTACCAGAATCATGGAAAGGCACAAGAATGTAGTGGGTAGGCTCCAAGGGACCACCACGATGTTGGTCAATGATCTTCCAAGTCTGTATTTTGGCTGCATTTATTTCTTCCCCCATACTGCCTGTAGTATCCAGGACAAAACTCAGGCCTGAGGCTGGAGAGATTTGCAAGAGCCTGGAGGGTGAAAAGGCTCTAATAAGGGGCTGAGTTCTCTGATCCTCACCCATCGCACAGCTCTTACCTCTCACAGGAACTCAGATTGCAAATCCAATTCTGCATCCCTACCTCCTAACTCCTTTTTCCTGCTCACCTGGAAAATCCTGTATCCCCTACATGGTCTCAGAGGAGATTTAGAGCTTGAATTGAGGCCTGAAGAGCAAGCTGGGCAGCTTGAGGGTGCAAAGCATGGTGTGGGGAGAATGTTGGAGATGTGCTGTCCTTGTTGATGCCCCCTCCAGGAATATCATGGCTGCTCTGGTCAAAATGACCCCCATGGCTACATTTCCCTAAGTTGAGGGAAAAGATCCAAGAGAGATAAGAAATGGGAACATTAAAACCTTTAACTGAGAAGAGAAGAAAGCCCCCTTCCCTGTACTTAGCACCAAACTCCTTAGGGGCCAAGAAACATTAGTGACAATACAGCCATTTTGTGGTGTATAAACAAGAATGGGAAGATTGGCATAACTTCCAGTAACCCTGAAGAATCCCCTCATCACCCTACCCTACCCTATCAAAATTCTCTTATGGGCAATAGAAAGCTATCCCCAGAAACGTGCTGCCTGATTTTGAGAAGACAGAACAGGGGCATAGCCTCTCCACTTCCTATCCCATTCGTTTTCATTTCACTCATTATATTTCATTCACTATGCCAATGGTGTCAACTTTAATATGATCCTTCCCCTAACTTTTCAAAGGAAGTGATACCTTACTGAGGAAACTAATAATGTGAATATGAGTCTTTGGAGGAAATGAGGCCCCCTTCCTATGGTATACCTGGAGGTTTGGGAGGTGCTGCCCCAAAATAGCCAGAGGTAAGGAATATGGAACTTAGCAAATTTCCAGGGCAGCTCAGCTCTTCACAGTCAGAGCACATCAAGTCCCCAAATGAGAAAAAAAGATTGCCAAGGTAAGGAGAGGTGAAGGGACAGAAAACAAAGAGCTCCCCAGGTCCCCAACATTTTTTATCCTTCCCTTACTTGTCTAGCCTCCTCTCTCCCATTTCCTAAGAAAAGGAAAAAGGCTAACAAGAAGCATAATTGGTGCCTCTATATTCTTAATAGCAGGACAAGGAGTGAACCTGGGGATGAGATACAAGGTTTTTCCTTTTTTTTTTTTTTTCCCTCTGTTCCTTCTTCACCCACTTCCAACAACACAAAAAGAAAAAACAAGTGATGTAGGTGGGGGGCAACATGATGCAAGGAAAGACTTGCCACTTTGGGCAGGTCAAGTCTTCTTTCTCTGAATCTCAGTGTCTCCATAGTAAGGGTTTGATCTTAATCTGTCTTGAAAGTTTCTTCCAGCTCTCTTATTCTAGGATTCTATGAAAGACTGCATTAGGACACTTTTCCCTAGGTGTATGAATTAACCAAAGTGACTCTCAGGACTTCCTCCCCCAGTTTAGCTGGTATGGCTTATACCCATACTCTGTGCCAAATTCTTCAGCTTCCGTCCTGGCCACAGAAGATCAGAGTGGGGCTGCTGCTCTCCCAGCTCTACCCAGTTGCTGTGACTGTAGAAATCCTGATGGTAGAAAGAGGACAATCATGGCCCATTCGTTTCTCTTCCAATTTTATTTTATTTTATTTTTTTGCTTTTTTGCTGAGGCAGTTGAGGTTAAGTGACTTGCCCAGAGTCACACAGCTAGGGCGCATTTGAACTCAGGTCCTCCTGACTTCAGGGCTGGTGCTCTATCCACTGTGCCACCTAGCTGCCCCTCTCTTCCAATTTTAAACTCCTTTCCAATTCTTTTCCACCCCATCATGAGACTCATTGCTCTTGTTCACATGAGACTCATGGGTACCCCATGGGGCCAGTCTTCTAACAGAACCTTTCAATTTCCCAACACCTCTGATGACAAAATTCTTATAGGAAGTACTATAATCTTAGAAGAGGGGACATAGGAAGGGGCCTCAAATCCCTCCCTCATCCTGACTTTCTCTTTATCCTTACTAATATATAACATACTCTTCCTCTCCCTTAGTCTCCAATACACCTGTAAAGTATGTAGCATGGCTCCCAGGCGTTGGCGAGCCAGAGTGTATTCCAAGGCATGAGCAGCACTGAAGGTTTCCTGAAAGCTCCTCATAAGGCAGGCCCGACTCCCAACTAGCTGTTCCGCATCAAAGTGAAGCTCAGGGTCATGCCTGGTTATTGAGAGAAAGTCCTGGGCTGCATTGGCACGAGCCACCTCACCAAGGGCTGCTCTGAAGTTGCGGGTTGGGGTTCCAACGCCAAAATAAGCAGCAAAGAGGTCATCAGCCAGCAGTATTCGGCCCTGAAAAGGAGAAAAATATCTAGGAGTTAGAAATCTAGAAAAAATTCTACCATTCACCACCAGATGGTACAATGAACACCCCCCCCCCAAAAAAAAAAATAAATAAAATTTAAAAATCTCTGTACTATGCAGGGGAGCCAGGCCGGCATATGCCTTAGTCCTCAATCATGAACTGAGAAGACTTTCCCATGGAAATCAAGGCTTCTCAAATTATCTTTAGTTTATTTGTCTTCCCTAGTATAACATAAATTCTTTGAAGTTAAAGATTATCAGTCAGTAAACATTTATTAAGCACCTATTATGTATTAATCACTGGATGCTTACAATTTATCAGTGGAAACAGCATGCAAACAATATACATTCAAGTAAATAATCAACCAAAAGAAGTCATTAAAATTAAGACAGATAGGATGTGGTAGGAAAGAACTGGAAAAGAAATGTCTGCCCATCAATTGGGGCTGAACAAGCAGGGGTACATGAAGGTAATGTAATATTATTGTTCTATAAAAAAATGATAAATAAGCTGATTATAGAAAAGCCCGGAAAGATTTACATGAATTGACGCTGAGCAAAAAAAGCAGAATGAGGAATAAATTTTATATAACAGCAAAAATGTGCAATGATCAACCATGAAAGGCTTGGTTCTTCTCAATGGTTCAGTGATCCAAAGCAATCCCAAAAGACCTCGGATAGAAAATGTTATCTGCATTCAGAAAAAGATCTAAGGAGACTGATTGTAAATCAAAACATGCTGTTTACTTTTTTTTTTTTTAAATCTCTTCCATGGTTTTTGCCTTCTGTTCTGATTTTCTCTCCCAACATGATTCATAAAGCAATGTGTATTAAAAATAAACTTGCTACAATTTAAAAATAGATCAAGAAAGGCTTCCTATTGAGTATTTTGTAACTGGGACTTGAAAGAGGAAGTATAGATGAAGAGGAAGAAAGTTCCAGGCACAGGGTACAGCCACTGAAAATGCCTAGAGTCTAAAAGTGGAATGCCTTAAACAAGGGATAACAAAGAGACCAGTGTCACAATATGTATTGGAATATGATTCCCCATCCCCAAACTTGGGAATCACAAGTATATGATCAGATATTTAAAGCTGGAAATGGACCTTGGAAATTATCTCATATGTGATCCTCTGACTCCAAATCTTCTATTTTTGCCAATTGGTGAGGATTCCTCCCTTTCCACTAAATAAATGTTTATTGAACTGACATCCTACCTTTAGCAACCAGAGCCCTGAAAGGATGAGCAACTCAAGAACCTCAGGCAGAGATGTACCTCTTGAGAGAATTGGGAGCAACACATGGAGTCCTACCTGGAAATCTTCCAGGTGGAGTGGATTCCTGCCAGAGGGTGGGCGTTCTAGGAAGAGCTGTAAAGTAACATTAAGAGCAGCTTCCTCCGTCAGATCCTGATGGGTGATGGAACTGGGGCTGGCTACTAGGCTCCAGATGTTGGGAAAGAAGCCAGATGCTGGGCAAAGCCATATTATCAGCAGGAGTAGGGAGCCCAGGGAAGGGTGAGACAGAGGGACCATAGCTAAGACATGGACCTGGAAGAAGGTGAGAGGGGAGGACAAAGACACAGGAGCAGAGATGTCTGTCTGTGGGGTACTGAACCAAGTGCCCAAATTTCCAAGGAGAGGACAGGTGGAATGGCATTCTGGGGTGACACTCCTTTCCTGTTTTCTGTTTGTTTCTGTCTCCCAGGGCACCTGCCTTCTCCACTCCCAGCCTCACTTATCTTCCCTATTTGGACTCCTGTCTTTTCACCGGGACAACCAGAGTTATCAAGATACAGATTGAATGGCTTAGGCAAACACACTTGCTGGGGAAAGGCTGCTAAGGACTTCTTTGCTTTTCAGTGACCCAGGCAATCAAGCTCTTTCCTCCCAAGTAGCCTACAATCTGTTAGTCTGTCCACTCTGCTCCCTGAAGGGGGTAGATATCTAATCCCACCCCCACCATACTTTTTTTTTTTTTTTTCTCAAGTACCTGGGTACTCTCTTCCCTCTCATAGGGAATAGAAGTTTCCCCTTCAGCCCTCCAGGCTTACCCGGTCCCTGGGATTTCCTCTAGGACGGTCAGGCTAGGGAAGTAATGGTATTCCCATCCCAGACTTTAGGTCAGGGAAAGGGTAGGTTTCGGGTGGGGCAAATCAGGGAGCAAAGACAGGACCTAGAGGGTTCCCAATTGCATTGCCTCCAAAATCCAAAGAAGCCCAAACAAGGGGACTCCAATGAAAGTGCATGAGTCAGGTGCTGGAGCCCAGCCAGGGCTAGACCAAGTTGTAACCTTTATGTTCCCTTTCCCCACAGAGGGGATCCAATCTTTTTGGAGTACTACCTTACCCCTAGTCCTCAGTATTCTCCAGGAACAAAAGCATCCAGTTCCCCTCCAACTGGGGGAGTTCCCCAGGTATCAAACTCTCAAGCTTAAACAGTACCCCTCACCCTCTAAGGAATTAGGTATCTGATTGCTGGTCTCTTACAGGAACCCATTCCTCATTACACAAAGAAATAAGTTTGTGCCAAAATATTTTATTGCTGCAGCGCCACCTCCCACCCAATAATGGGAGTTCAGAGTACTGGGGAGCTGTTTCCAGATCTCACAGCATCTTCTCAAACAGGGCAATGGCTTCGTCTACCTTCTTCAGTTCTGCCTCTGTCTGTTGGAGCTAAGGAGAGAAGGACATTAGAATGGGTGAGATTCCCTTTGCTTCTAAAATGCAGGCAAACCTAAGAGCCCAGAAAGGGATCAGAGAAAAGAAACACTAGGGAAGAGCTAAAAGGAAATAGAAACCAACAGAAATGAGAGGACAAAGGACCAAACCATGTTCTGCTCATTTTCCTACTACCAATTTCCTGCCTATCTTTTGAATTTTAACATCAATCCCAATTTCTGTGGAGCCTCACTTACTACTCTCTTACAATGCTCTCTTCACGGCCCCCTTTTCCCTCCTCAGAGCACCCAGAGATAACATAATCCAGGCTACACATTTAATCATAAAACTTTTAACTTTGGAAGCCCATTCTCCCATGGGATGTCTGAAACACCATACCAAATGTCCTATCTCATTACTGTCCATAAGGGTGTGTGCATTTTTGAAGTAGGAGCTCCAAACAGACCATCCCAACCCCCTTTCCACTCTTTTCAATAGCATCATAAGTTGTTTGTGAACCTTGGGGAGGATCAGGGACAACAGAAGAAAGTCAAATGGAAGGTCAATCTGTACAGGAGCATAGTATTCCTTTACCCTAACATACCTAAGGGAAAGCACCTGAGTCAGTAAAGTCCTAGAGATTCTCTCTGGGAACAAATGGATTTTTCTCATAGGGAGTTAAGGGATAAGTACTTCCCTTAAGAACCGAAGGTAGGGACAGCCATTTTTTCTTCCTCTGTTCAATATTGCTGTAATTTTTTTCCCAAACTAAATTATCAGCTTTTAAAGGGCATGTAAGAGAAGCCAATAGTGTCTTCAGTCCCAAGAGCGTAAGAATTTTGAGAAATTCTGAGAAAGTTGTCTGATTGACCAAGACTACATCCATCTTGGGAAATGGAGCAAGACAGCATTCTAAGAACCTACAATTAACACCTGCCTACTTCCTCATATTCCAATATTAGCTCCTTTTTGTAAAAGAGGCAGCATGGACTCTCACGAAAATACAAAATTTATGCTGGCTTCCCCACTAACTTGATACATGACCTTAGGATGGGTGCTGAGATTTCAGGTTCCTTATTCATAAAACTGGGATGATGAGTTGCCACTAATTTCAAAGAAGTATGAGTTGTAGAAATGTGAGTTGCTACTATTGTTAAAATAATTCCCCTTCCCTAGACCTGTTTTCTCATTACCATCACTTCCCAGTTCTGATGTTTTCATGTGTACATGAGATCTGTTCATGGAAGAGTCTAGACAAGAAGAGAAGGACCTAGTATTCCAGCATTCATATCAAAGACCGCAGAAAAACATCTCAAGGCTTGGTAAAACTATCTTGTGCTTATAACTTTCCAAGTTCTCTTACAGTTACTGGAAATAAAGATTCTTTAGGAACTGACAAGGAGCTGTGTGTGCTTGCTTATGTAATAGGAGAGATGGGAAATTATATACTCTTTTATTATGTGAAGAAACTTGGGTGCAAAAACAGGTATTGGTAGCTAGGATGGAGCAGATAGCCAGTGGCTAGGGCCTTTGACTAAGAAGATATCAAGGAGGAACTGGCCTTGGACCTTGAAGTAGGGATTAATGTAGGGTAGGAATATGCCACCCTTGAAGACCCACACACCTTAGCTTCCTCAGACTCCTGGACCTGGGAGGGAACTTTGGTGGTATAATCAGGAACAGCCCGACGCTCTCGAAGCCTCTGGGCCTGACGCTCAGCTTCCCCTCGTTTGGCACGGAGTTTTGCCAGCTCTCGGGAAGGATCCACCAGTCCCTGAAGCTGCAGGTGGACAGAGCATCTGTCAGAGGCCAGGCCCACAGCACAACCCTGTGGAACAGGGGAGCCAGGGAGCAGAATAGTCACAGCTCCAGTGTTGCAGAGAGCCTGCACATAGCCTGACACTGTAGAAGCCTGTATTCCTGTTGCCTCATCCACCACTTCCAGGAAACCTGTGGTGTAAGAAAGAGGGAGAGATGAGGTCAGACACTTGGACAGGTGGTTGAGGAAGGTGAGGATGCTTGAGGGGCTAATAGTCTAAAGTGGTAGGGAGCACAGATGGGATAAATGCCAGGGACTCTGGATGTGATGGAGGGAGAAGAAAACATGCTGGGTCCCTCACACTCAGGCTGGCTTCGGGTGAGGTTGTAATCAGCTCGGAGAGAGCGCACAGCCCGGGTGATGCTAAGTGCAAGCTCAAAAGCAGCCTCGGCCTCAGGATCCTTCCAGGAGAACTGTAACAAGGCAAAAGTGTTCATAAGGAAAAAAAGAGGGTAAGTCTTCAATCCTTCCTGTTATCAAGCTCCCTTATGCCCCTCACCCTAGTCCCCACTTCTCCTCAGGAGCTCTGGCATCAATTCAAACCTCATTGGGCTCTGGGTAAGGGGTAATGCAAAGACTGGGTGGCATGTGGGGCCCCCGCCGGGGCAATCGCTGATACAGCTCCTCAGTCACAAAAGGCATGAAGGGTGAGAGCAGTCTCAGGCCCACATCCAGGCAAGTATAGAGAGTCTGCCGAGCAGTATCTGCTGCAGCTTGGTCTGTCCCAGACAACACAGGTTTCAAGCACTCCTGGGGAGCAAAATCAGACAAACCACAACCTGTCAGATTTGAAAGGGATCTCAGGGATTGCTTGATGTAATTTCCCAGTTTTCTTTTCCCATCTCTTATTATATTATAAACTTCAGTATTCTGACACTAGCCTATTTTGCATCCCTCCTGTAGAATCTTGAGCTTCCAAAGAAGTCTCAAGGTGCAATGGAGATGTCTTGGTGAGGGTGAGTCATTATTTTGCTTCCCCTGGAATCCCAAATGGCCTTATGCATTTTCCTGCAAAACCCTGACTTTTCTTTTCACTTTTGTAGGCCTGGGTACTAGAGATAGTAACTCCTGAGATATGATGAATCCATATGGTTCTCTGAGAGATAATACATCTACCCTTTCCCAACCAAGATGCATCCTAGAACCCATTCTACCCTTACCAGGTAGACATTGCAGAGGTCATAGAGCCAAAAGCTATATTGCGCAGTAGTGACAGTAGGGAAGTCGTAGGCATGGAAACCCTGGTTGCTCAACCCAACAGCTTCACTCAGGCGGCTCCTAATCCAACGGTCAGCCAAGCTCTCCTGACTGCTGGCCTACAGAGGATGATGGCAGGTAGTGCATGAGAAAGAAGAACGCCATTCCCAGGGATTGAGAATGAGTAATCGGGACCACTCAAACTACCTGAGTCTGGCCTATGGAAAACTGCACCCAGTTAGGGGAAAGGATTCGTATAAACTTGTAGAATCTCAAGGAATAAGTTTAAGGATGTTTAAGGTGAGCTTAAAGATTAGTTCATAAGTAGGGTGAACTTTTTCCTTATCTTTTGAAACCCAATCACACCCAAGAATGAACTGGTGCCTATTCAGTTATATTTAAAGAATTTGAGAGTACCACCTTCCCCCATCAGCCCCTAAGCCTCCTCACTTGGGGAGTAGGCGAGGGTACAAATCCATCTCCCAATGCCCTAAGGGCAAACTTGGTGGCGTTCCAGAGCTTATTACAGAAATGTCGATACCCAAGGATTCGGTTCACGTCCAGGTTAATGTCCCGGCCTAGAGAGATAGCGAGGAGTGAGCAAAGGAGGATCAGGAGTCCCACTTACATTACCCCATTCACCAAGGCCCCAGGGCTAGCAGACCCCATGTAGGATTGGGGGTGGGGGACAGGAAGAGCCAAGGACAGATCTTAGGCACAACATGGGAGAGCAAGGAAGGTTAGTGGGAAGTGTTGAGATCATACCCTGAGAAGTGTAAGCACAAAGTCCAAATCTGAGAGCATCTGTGCCACATTCAGGGATTCCACTGGGAAAATCTACCTTCTACATGGAAAGATAAAATATGTCAGATAACAGATTCTTAGAAGCCCCTACAAACAGCCCTCCTTCCTCTCTTCTTCAGTCTGAAAGAGATCATAGATTCAGAGTGGGAAGGAAAACCAGCCTTCTTTGGTTCTCACATAGGACCCTCTATCTCCCAGCCTTTGGCTCCTCCTCTCATCTGCAACCTCCTTCACCTACTTAGCAAAGCATCCATCCAAGTCCATCCAAGACTCAGCTAAGCAGCACTTTCTACATGAAACCCTTTCTTATTTCTTCTCTCAAAATGCCTTTGCCTTTTGCTCCTTGGTATTGATTTGTATTTGTTCTCTCAACATATCTTTATATATGTAATTGCTATCTACTCTTATTAGAAGAAAAGCTCCTTAAGAGCTTTTTCCTTACCACCAATGCCTAGCACACAATAGTTGAATCATTATTTAGTTGTGTCCAATTCTTCATGACCCTATTTGGGGTTTTCTTGGCAAAGATACTAGAGTATCTTGTACTAATTTGCCATTTCCTTCAACTCATTATACAGATGAGGAACTGAGGTAAACAGGGTTAAGTGATTTGACCAGGGTCACAGAGCTAGGAAACATCTGAGGCTGGATTAGAATTCATAAAGATGATTCTCCCAACTCCAGGTTCTTTATGCTATCCATTGTGCCACTCAGTTGCCTAAGCACAAAACAGGCAATTAATAAATGCATGCTGATTAAGTGGCTAATAAGAAGCCATTTACTCTATCTCCTTCATTTTTTCAGGTGAGGAAACAGGTTTAAAGAGGTTACATGACTTGTGCTCATGGTCACATGCCAATAAATAAATGCATGCAATTTGGAACTGTCGGTTTCTTTCGGCTACAGGATCCAGGTTTCTTTCTTTCTTTTTTTTTTTATTGCTGAGGCAACTGGGGTTAAGTGACTTGCCCAGGGTCACACGGCCAGGAAATGTTAAGAATCTGAGGCCAAATTTGAACTCAGATCATCCTGACTTCAGGGCTGGTGCTCTATCCACTGCGCCACCTAGCTGCCCCTAGATCCAGGTTTCAAGAAGGGTTCATGGACATTAGGATCATGACTAAGAGTAAAGGGCAGGAGGTGCTTTCCAGGTACGGAGTGAGGCTGGGTTACTACTACCCATGTCCTCCTGATTCCAAAGCTAGTACTTGCTAATACAGAGTTTTCGTCCTTTTCCTTTCTTCCAGCTCTTCAGCTCCTTCCTCACTTCAGGGAGATTGTTTCCTGAGCTCCCACATCCCTGCAGAAGATTTTACAGGTTCCCCCGACTTCTCCAAAAGCCACACCCTCTCCCCAATTTCTAACATCCCATACCTGCCCCTCCTTGGCTTTCTCCATTTCACTGGGGTCAAGGTTGCTGTTCAGTAGCTGATCATGAAGTCCCTGAGGAAAAATGAGGAAATGCTTGAAGAAACCTAACACAGAAGGTTTAGGATTCCCTAAAAGACGGGATCTTAATCTTTCTTTCCAATTTTTTTTTGTTATGGACTCCTCTGGCAGTCTGTTGAAGCCTATGAACCCCTTCTCAGAATAGTGATTTTAAATGCATAATGGGAAACATGCAGAATTACAAGGAAACAAATTATATTAGAATACAATTATCAAAAAGAACACAAACACCAATTACAGACCCTAGGTTAAGAAATATTTCCTAAATCCCCTCTACTCCAATCTCCAGGCCCTGGATATCTAGCCTTACCTGCAGGGAGAGGCCACTGATGACATCCAGGGGGTCAATGACATTACCAAGTGATTTGCTCATTTTCCGGCCATGAGCATCCCTGACGAGGGCATGGAGATAAACCTGTAGAAACATTACAGGGGTGATGAGGGAAGGGAGTAAGAGATCATTTAGGTCACTTCTCTCTTCCTATTCCTACTAGTTCCAAACAAGAGAAGTGAGTCCTTCACCCCCATAATCTTTGACTCAATTCTCCATCATTATCCAAAGGTTTCTGATGGCTCATGAGCTTATTTATTGCTCAGAAATAATCTTTTTGCAGGACGGTGGAGTGTCCCAGTGGAGGCCCTAAAAGCAAATGTCCCAGAATAGTGAGAGCTTCCTGGATCACAGTTTTTTGGTTTTTAAATTAAATTTACTTTCAAAACATATGTGTGGACAATTCTTCAACAGTAGCCCTTGGAAAACCTTGTGCTCCAATTTCCCCTCCCCTTCCCTGGATGGCAAGTATGTTAAGTATGGTAGAAATATACGTTAAATCCAATATATGCATATATATCTGTACAATTATCTGGCTGCACAAGAAAAATCAAATCAAACAAGAAAAAAATGAGAAAGAAAATAAAATGAAAGTAAACAAAGAGTGAAAATGGGGGGCAGCCAGGTGATGCAGTGGGTATGGCACCAGCCCTGAAATCAGGAGGACCTGAGTTCAAACCTGGCCTCACTTAACACTTCCTAGCTGTGTGACCCTGGGCAAGTCACTTAATCCCAATTGCCTCAGCAAAAAGAAAAAAAAAAGTGCAAATGCTATGTTGTGTACCACAACATTTGGTTTCCACAGTCCTCTCTGGGTATAGATGGCTCTCTTTATCACAAGATCACTAAAACTACTCTGAAATGTTAGAGAGCGCCACATTCATCATTGATCATCATATAATCTTGCTACCATGTACAATATTCTCCTGGTTCTGCTCATTTCACTTAGCATCAGTTCATGCAAGTCTCTCCAGGCCTCTCTGAAATCATCCTGCTAGTCGTTTCTTTTTTTTTTTTTTTAATTAAAGCTTTTTATTTGCATAACATATGTATGGGTAGTTCCTCAACATTGACTTATAAAACTTTCCCTTACAAATTTTCCCCCTAATCCCCATCCCTCCCCTAGATGGCAGGAAGTCCACTACATGTTAATTATATTAAAATACTTGACAAGTCGAATATATGTATGCATATTTCCATACTCATCTTGCTGTGCAAGAACAATGGTATCTACATAAACAAAAAATATATAAGAAAGGAAACCCAGTGCAAGCAAACATCAATTGAGACCATGAAAATATGTTGTGGTCCACATCTCATATCCCTCTCTCTGGGTGTATATGGCTTTCTTTACTGAACAATTAGAAGTGGTTTGAAACATTTCATTGTTGAAGAGAGCCATGTCCATCAGAATTGATCATCATGTAATATTGTTGTTGCTGTGTATGATGATCTCCTGGTCCCGCTCTTTCGCTCAGCATTCATATAAGTCTCTCCAGGTCTCTGAAATCATCCTGCTGGTCGTTTCTTACCTAACAGTAATATTCCATAACATTCATATACCTTAATTTATTCAGCCATTCTCCAATTGATGGGCATCCACTCAGTTTCCAGTTTCTTGCCACTACAAAAAGGGCTACCACAAACATCCTTGCACATGTGGGTCCCTTTCCCTCCTTTAAGATCTCTTTGGGATATAAGCCCAATAGAACCACTGCTGAATCAAAGGGTATGCACAACTTGATAACTTTTTGAACATAGTTCCAAATTGCTCTCCAGAATGGTTGGATCCGTTCACAATTCCACCAACAATGTATTAGCCAGGTCACAGATTTTGAAGTTATCTTTTGTGAAATGATAATTTTTGGGGAGAGGAGGACAGGTATTAACTCAGTCTAAAGATGGCATCTCCAGCCACAATTAGGATCACCCAAGATCTATCAGCTTCCATCTTAAAGGACCAACAGGCTTGGAATCTGATATTCCGAAAGGCAAAGGAAACTGGGATTATAGCCAAGAATAAGCTATCCAGCTAAAATGAGCATTATATTTCAGGGGAAAAGATGGACATTTAATGATATGGGTAAATTTCACCTATTTCTAATGAAAAGATCAGATCTGAACAAAAAATTTGACCTCCAAACACAGTACTCAAGAGAAGTATAAAAAGGTAAAAAGGGAAGAAATCTTGAGAACTATATCTCTATTATGGGTATACTTAGAGAATGCGGGTATAATTTGATTTTATTTTGATAATATGAAAAAGAAACTAGAGGTGGAAAGGGGAATCATACTGGAAAAAGAGGGAAAAGGAGGTAAAATAAGGGAAATTACATCTCATAAAGAGGCAAAGAAAACCTATTATAATTGAGAGAAGGAAGGGAGGGTGATGAGCATTGTGTGAATCTTACTCTCATCAGACTGGGTTCTAAGAGAGAATGTCAGACATATTTGGTTTCAGAGAAACTTGTCAGACTTTATAGGGATGTGGGAGGGAAAGGGGGAAAAAAAGGGAAAGACTAATAGAAAGGAAAAAAGAATTAGGGGAAAGGTGTAAAAAAGGGGGAAGGGCCCTAAATGGGGAGGCCTATTTGAGGGAGGTGGACATCAAAAGCAAAATACTGGAGAGGAGGGAAAGGGGATAGGAAAGAGAAAAACATAAATTTCGGTTAAATAAGATGGCAGAAAATACAGAATTAGTTATTTTAACTGTCAATGTGCATGGGATGAACTCTCCCTAAAACGGAAGCAGATAGCAGACTGGATTAAAAGCCAGAATCTTACAATACGTTGTTTACAAGAAACACATCTAAAGCATAGTGACAGAGTGAAGGTAAAGGGCTAGAGCAGAATTTATTATGCTTCAAGGGAACAAAAAAAAGCAGAGGTAACAATCCTGATCTCAAATCAACTAAAAGTAAAGATAGATCTAATTAAAAGAAATAAAGAAGGAAACCATATTTTACTAAAGGGATAATAGACTATAGATGGACTACAGATAATGAAGCAATATCAATACTAAACATATATGCACCAAGTGGTATAGCATTCAAATTCCTAGAGAAGTTAAGAGAGATGCAAGAAGAAATAGATAGTAAAACTATACTAGTGGGGGATCTCAACCTTACTCTCTCAGAACTAGATAAATCAATGACAATATGTCAATAATGACAATAATGAGATAACATACCAAAATTTGTGGGATGCAGCCAAAAATGTAATAAGGGGAAATTTTTTTATCTCTAGATACTTACTTGCATAAAATAGAGAAAGAGAAGATCAATGAATTGGACTTGTAACTAAAAAAGCTAGAAAAAGAATAAATTAAAAACCCTCAACTAAATACCAAATTTGAAATTCTGAAAATAAAAGGGGAGATTATCTACAAAAATATAGACTGCCCATAAAGAATGATATTATAAACAAATTAGAACAATGTAGGATGGTTTACCTCTCAGACCTGTGGAGGGGGAAGGAATTTGTGACCAAAGAAGAACTAGAGGTCATCATTAATCACAAAATAGATAAGTTTGACTATATCAAGTTGAAAAGTTTTTGTACAAACAAAATGAATGCAGACAAGATTAGAAGGGTAGCAGTAAACTGGGAAAATATTTTTACATCCAAAGGTTCTGATAAAGGCCTCATTTCTAAAATATATAGAGAATTGACTCAAATATATAAGAATTCAAGCCATTCTCCAATTGACAAATGGTCAAAAGATATGAACAGACAATTTTCAGACAAAG
>JAJPUD010000745.1:126043-148965 GCA_023553655.1 Myrmecobius fasciatus | reverse complement strand
CTGGTCACATGAAAAGGTGCTCCAAATCACTATTGATCAGAGAAATGCAAATTAAGACAACTCTGAGATACCACTACACACCTGTCAGATTGGCTAAAATGACAGGAAATGATATTGATAACTGTTGGAGGGGATGTGGGAAAACTGGGACACTGATACATTGTTGGTGGGACTGTGAACGGATCCAACCATTCTGGAGAGCAATTTGGAACTATGCTCAAAAAGTTATCAAACTGTGCATACCATTTGACCCAGCAGTGTTTCTACTGGGCCTATATCCCAAAGAGATTTTAAAGGAGGGAAAGGGACCCACATGTGCAAGAATGTATGTGGCAGCCCTTTTTGTAGTGGCAAGAAACTGGAAATTGAAAGGATGCCCATCAATTGGAGAATGGCTGAATAAATTATGCTATATGAATGTTATGGAATATTATTGTTCTGTAAGAAATGACCAGCAGGACGATTTCAGAGAGGCCTGGAGAGACTTGCATGAACTGAAGCTGAGTGAAATCAGCAGAACCAGGAGAACATTATACACAGCAACTCTTAGACTATAAGATGATCAATTCTGATGGACATGGTTCTCTTCAACAATGATGTGATTCAAACCAATTCCTATTGTTCAGCGATGAACATAGTCATATACATCCAGAGAGAGGCCTGTGGGAACTGAGTACGGACCACAACACAGCATTTTAACGCTTTCTGTGAATATTTCCATGCATTTTGTTTTCCTTCTTAGGTTGTTTTTTTCTTCTCTTTCTAGATCTGATGTTTCTTGTGCAGTAAGATAACTGTATAGATATGTATACATGTATTGGATTCATCATATAATTTATCATATTTAGCATGTATTAGATTACCTGTCATCTAGGGGTGGGAGGTGGGGGAAGGAGGGGAAAAGCTTGGGAAAAAAGGTTTTGCAAAGGTCAATGTAGAAAAATCACTCATATGTTTTGTAAATAAAAAGCTTTTAATAAAAAAAAAGAAAAAAAATATAGATTGTCCAGTTAACTGAAAAAATAAATTATTTAAATAGCCCCATTTTAGAAAAAGAAATAGAACAAGCTATTCATCAACAATCTAAGAAAAAATCTCCAGGGCCTGATAATTTTATCAGTGAATATGTGAATTCTACCAAACATTCAAAGAACAATTAATTCCAATACTATATAAACTATTTGAAAAAATAGGGAAAGGTATTCTACCAAATTCTTTTAATGACACAGATAGGATGCTGATAGCTAAACCAGGTAGGATGAAAACAGAGAAAGAAAACTATAACCTAATTTCCCTAATGAATATTGATACAAAAATCTTAAAAATTAGCAACGAGAATACAGAAAGTCATTCCCTACACTATGACCAAGTAGGATTTATACCAGGAATGCAGGGCTGGTTCAATATTGGGAAAACCAACAGCATAATCAACTATACAAACTAAACTAACAAAAAATCATATGATTATCTCAAAAGATGCAGAAAAAGCATTTGATAAAATCCAACACCCATTCCTATTAAAAGCACTAGAGAATATAGGAATAAATGCACTTTTCCTTAAAATGATCAGTAGCACACCTGTCAGATTGGCTAAGATGACAGGAAAAGATAATGACGAATGTTGGGAGGGGATGTGGGAAAACTGGGACACTGATACATTGTTGGTGGAAATGTGAACGGATACAACCATTCTGGAGAGCAATTTGGAACTATGCTCAAAAAGTTATCAAACTGTGCATACCCTCTGACCCAGCAGTGTTTCTCCTGGGCCTATATCCCAAAGAGATCTTAAAGGAAGAAAAGGGACCCACATGTGCAAGAATGTTTGTGGCAGCCCTTTTTGTAGTGACTAGAAACTGGAAACTGAATGGATGCCCATCAATTGGCGAATGGCTGAATAAATTATGGTATGTAAATGTCATGGAATATTATTGTTCCGTAAGAAATGACCAGCAGGATGATTTCAGAGAGGACTGGAGAGACTTGCATGAACTGATGCTGAGAGAAATGAGCAGAACCAGGATATCATTATATACAGCAACAATATTATATGATGATCAATTCTGATGGACATGGCTCTCTTCAACAATGAAATGTTTCAAGCCACTTCCAATCGTTCACTGAAGAAAGCCATATATCCCAAGAGAGGGATATGAAATGTGGACCACAACATAGCACTTTCATGCTCTCTATGTTTCCCTTTTTAGATTGCATTTATGTTTCCCTTCTCAGATTTTTTTTCCTTGTAGATCCAAGTTTTCTTGTACAGCAAGATAACTATATAAATATGTATATACATATTCGATTTGTCAAGTATTTTAACATAATTAACATGTATTAGACTTTCTGCCATCTAGGGGAGGGGGTGGGGGGAAGGAGGGAAAAATTTGGAACAGAAGGCTTTGCAAGGGTCAATGTTGAAAAATTACCTATGCATATGTTTTACAAATAAAAAGCTTTAATAAAAAAAATATATATAAATAAAATGAAATTCATGTTCCCCCCCCCCCAAAAAAAATAAAATGATCAGTAGCATTTATTTAAAACCATTAGCAAGCATCATATGTAATGGGGAAAAACTAGAACCATTCCCAATAAGATCAGGAGTGAAACAAGGCTGCCCACTGTCAACATTACTATTCAAGATTGTATTAGAAATGTTAAGTTTGGAAATAAGAGAAGAAGGGGCAGCTACGTTGCTCAGTGGATAGAGCACCAGCCCTGAAGTCAGGAGGACCTGAGTTCAAATCTGGTCTCAGACACTTAACATGGCCTAGCTGTGTGACCTTGGGCAAGTTGTTTAACCCCAATTGCCTAAGCAAAAAAAGAAAAAAAAAAAAAAAAAAAAGAAATAAGAGAAGAAAAAGAGAGTAAAGGAATTAAGAGTAGGTTATGAGGAAACCAAATTATCACTCTTTGCAGATGATATGATGGTATACTTAGAGAACCCTAGAGACTCAACTAAAAAACTACTAGAAATAATTCACAACCTTAGCAAAGTTGCAGCATATAAAATAAATCCACATAAATCATCAGTATTTTTATATATTATCAACAAAGTTCAGCAGCAAGAGATACAAAAAGAAATTCCATTCAAAATAACTGTCAATAGTATAAAATATTTGGGAATCTATCTGCCAAGGAAAAGTCAGGAACTATATGAACTAAACTACAAAACACTTTCCACACAAATAAAATCAGACCTAGTCAATTGGAAAAACATTAAGTGCTCATGGGTAGGCTGAGTGAATATAATAAAAATGACAATACTACCTAAATTAACCTATTTACTTAGTGCCATACCAATCAAACTCCCAAGAAATTATTTTATAAGATTTAGAAAAAATAGTAGCAAAGTTCATCTGGAAGAATGAAAAGGTCAAGAATTTCAAGGGAATTAATGAAAAAAAAATGCTAATGAAGGTGGCCTTGCTGTACCAGATCTAAAACTATATTATAAAGTAACAGTCATTAAAACCATCTGGTACTGACTTAAGAAACTGAGTAGTCGATCAATGGAATAGGATAGGATCGATAGGATCACAGGACAAATCAGGCAATAACTATAGCAATCTAGTGTTTGACAAACCCAAAGACCCCAGCTTTTTGGATAGGAACTCCCTATTTGACAAAAACTGCTGGGAAAATTGGAAACAAGTATGGAAGAGATTAAGGTTTGACCCACACCTAACACCACATTACCAAGATAAGATCTAAGTGGGTTCATGATTTAGACATAAAGAGTGATATTATAAGCAAATTAGAGGAACATAGGAGAGTTTATCTCTCAGATCTTTGAGAAGGAATGAATTTGTGTCCAAAGAAGAACTGGAACTCTTAATTGAACACTAGATAGATAATTTTGATTATATTAAGTTAAAAAGTTTTTGCATGAACAAAACTAATGCAGACAAGATTAGGAGGCAAACAATAAATTGGGAAATCATTTTTACATTTAAGGGTTCTGATAAAGGCCTCATTTCTAAAATATATAGAGAATTGTCTCATATTTATAAGACTACAAGCCACTCTCCAATCAATAAATGGTCAAAGGATATGAACAATTTTCAGATCAAGAAATTAAAACTATCTCTAATCATATGAAAAGGTGCTCCAAATCACTGATCAGAGGCACAGTGGGACACTAATACATTGTTGGTGGAACTGTGAACTGGAGAGCAATCTAGAACTATGCTCAAAAAGTTATCAAAATGTGAATAGCCTTTGACCCAGCAGTGTTTCTATTGTGCCTATATCCCAAAGAGATCTTAAAGGAAGGAAAGGGACCCACATGTGCAAGAATGTTTGTGGCAGCCCTTTTTGTAGTGGCTAGAAACTGGAAACTGAATGGATGCCCATCAATTGGAAAATGGCTGAATAAATTATGATATATGCACAACATAACATTTTCATGTTCTCTATTGAGGTTTGCATGCATTGTATTTCCTTTATCCGATTATTCTTTCTTGAAGATATGATTTCTCCCGCACAAAAAATGATACAATAACTATACATATATTCGATTTCTTAAGTATTCTAACATAATTATCATGTAGAGGATATCCTGCCATCTAGGGGAGGGGTGGGGAGTAGGGGGGAAAAATTTGTAACGGAAAGCTTTGTAAGGGTTAATGTTTAGGAACTACCCATACATAGGTTTTGCAAATAAAAATTAAAAAAAAAATTATGGTATATGAATGTTATGGAATATTATGTTCTGTAAGAAATGACCCGCAGGATGATTTCAGAGAGGCCTGGAGAAACTTGCATGGACTGATGCTGAGTGAAATGAGCAGAATCAGGAGATCATCATACACAGCAACAAGAAGACTATACAATGATCAATTCTGATGGACATGGTTCTCTGCAACAATGAGATGTTTCAAACCAGGTCCAATTGTACAGTAATGAAGAAAGCCAACTAAACTCAGAGAGAGAGGCCCGTGGGACCTCAACATAGCATTTTCACGCTTTCTGTTTATGTTTGTTTGCATTTTGTTTTCCTTCTCAGCTTTTTTTTTCCTTGTAGATCTGATTTTTCTTGTACAGCAAGATAACTATATAAATATGTATACATATATTGAATTTGTCATATATTTTAATGCAGTTAACATGTATTGGACTTCCTGCCATCTAGGGGAGGGTGTGAGGGGAAGGAGAAAAAAATTTGGAACAGAAGGCTTTGCAAGGATCAATGTTGAAAAATTATCCATGTATAAATTTTGCAAATATAAAGCTTTAGTAAATAAAGATAGATAGCTCCTCCAGTGCTGTGCAGAATTGGTAGTCCAATGCCAAAACTCCCATTTACATAGCAAAGGGTTGCTGTTCCTACCTCTTTGAAGGGCAGTTTTCCTGTTAGCTTCAGACCCAGCATTACCATGCGGGCTACCCAAAAGAATAAAATGTCATGTCCTGTCTCCAGCAAGGTCCCTGGATAGAATATACTTAAGTCCTCTGTCTGAAGGGAAGATAGAACATAAAGGGATCCAGATTTCTGAGGTGCAAAAGTCCATGACACAGATATCCAATTCCCCAAGCTATTTCCCTCATAACCAGTATCTACCTTTCCATTCTCACCCCCAACCAGTTACCCAGGTATTCCCCCAAACGAATATTTTTGCCTACAAATCCTAAGAGGGAATCCAAATATCAGAACCCAACCTCCATACCTGGTTGGGCCATCCAAAAATGGAAAAGGGAAAAATGCCAGAGGAAAACCATGTGTCTAAAACATCCTCATCTGGAAAGGGGAATAACTAAGTATCAGTCAGGCTGGAATAAGGGGTCCAGCTTTATAACACATTGTCCCCTCAGGCTCTTCAATGCTCTTACCCTGTGAGAGACTAATCTTGTCTAGGGATACTCCAAACTTCTTTGCTGCCTTCTCCCTCGCCTCCTCCTCATTTCGACCACTCACCCAATACCGACCATCAGAATCCTGTCCCCAGAGTGAGAAGACATGTTATTTTGACACCCTCAGCACCTGACTTTCCTTGGATGATGCTTTCCATCCCTTTCCTTTGCAAGAAAGTGAGCATCTGCCCCAGCTATGGACCCCCATCTTCTATCCACTCCCTCTCCTCTACATTCCAATTTTCTTCAAGGACTTTGGAATTCAGTCTATTCTATTGTGCCCCTAATTCTTTTCCTAAAGGAATTTCTGTTTACTTTGTCAGTCCTCCTTCAACCTCTCTCTTTTTCACCTAACCTTACCCTTAATACCAGACTTCAGAAGGCTGTTTCTGGGCAGATGTCAAAATGTAGTTCTTTAGTCTCTGACTTCCCTTGCCCCCAATATTGTTCTCTCCCCTCTCCCATTCCTTGGCAGCAGTGCCCAGGTCTGGATCTCTCACCTCCCCAGGGGGTACTTCAGGGTCGTTGACAGTGACAAAGTAGGCAGGGATTCGGTGACCCCACCATAGCTGCCGGGAGATGCACCAGTCTCTGGGAAGAAAAGTAGGATGGGAAAGAGTATTGCATTAGGAGAGGGGGCTAAAGACCAGAAGGATACCATCCTTCCCACTTCCCCTCTGCCGTAATAAAAGACTTTCTGTTACAACCTCCTACTGGTTAATGTTAGCCTTTCCAGCCCAGCCCTCCCCTGAGACATACCTGATGTTATCCATCCAACTATGCCATATTTTCTGATGAATCTCAGGCAGTATCTTAAGGTCACCCCGAGTCACTGCTGCACTGGCTGCCTGAGCCATCTCGCCACACCTCACATACCACTGGGGCTTAAGGAGGGGTTCGACTACATCCTTGGAGCGGCTGCAAAGCGGAGAAATAAAAAGCACAAGAAAAATAAGAATCTTTTCCACAAAGGTCTGACCTGGCCTCTAGCTGAAAGATTTGCTCTTACTTGCACAAAGGTACCACCATTGGATTGTCCTTCACTTCCCGGAATAGTCCCTTGTCTTTTAGGGCTGCCAACACTGCTTTCCTGGCCTCAAACCGAGGAAGACCCTACAAGGTGGAAGAAATGTCACAGTTAAGAGAGTTCTAGGAGCATCTACTCCCTTCACAGCATACAGGTCTCCAACAACCCCTTATTCCCTTTCAATCCTAAATCTTCCCCTATATCTAACCCCATACTTATAAGGTTTCTCTCTTCTCTCCTTCTCTTTGTCAGAATTAACATCACCCTCCCATCTATTCCATCTCTTAACCTTCTCACCAGAAAGGGAGGGGGAACATTGATAAGGTTGCCTTGGTGGTCCATGATGCTCACTGCCTCTAGCTTGTGCCTTTGCCCAACCTCATAGTCATTCTGATCATGGGCTGGTGTAATTTTTACAGCACCTAGTAGCATAAAGGGAGAACAAGGGCATGAAAGTCACAGCATAAATTAATCATAGATCAAAGGTTCCTAATCCCCAAAGAACTGTAGCTACCCATACTCCCCAGACCACTGTTCAGATATATCAAATGTTCCTTCCTAAAGTAAATCTTTTGGGGGCAGCTAGGTGGTGCAGTGGATAGAGCACCAGCCCTGAAGTCAGGAAGACCAGAGTTCAAATATGATCTCAGACACTTAACAGTCCTAGCTGAGTGACCCTGGGCAAGTCACTTAACCCCCTATTGCCTCAGCAAAAAAAAAAAAAATAATAATAATAATATTAATAATAATAATAAAAAGTAAATCTTTTTCTATCCTCTAGAGCAGGGTTGGGGAACCTCTAGGGTTGGGGAACCTCTAGCGTGCAGCAATGAGCTGAAAGTTATGTACAAAACCTCCCATTGCTTGAATTCTAAAAGTTGATAATTTTGTATGGTCTGAATAATGTTATAAATATCCAAATGGCCCTTGAAAGAAAAAAGGTTCCCCCACCCCTGTTCTAGAGAAACAGTAGTATGTCATAGGTATTCCTCCTCTGAATCCCCAAACATATGAAGAAGGTCTCTTATCCTTATTCCTGAAGATGGCTGGATAAAATGTCTATTCCTTCCTACCTCTCCCCAAACTCACCAGTGCCAAACTTCATGTCAACAAATTCATCAAAGATGATAGGAAGGCTTCGAACAAGGAATGGGTGTATAACACTCTTTCCCTGAAGGTGCTGGGGACAGAGGGAGCAAGACAGAAAAGATAAGCACCACTACCCAGATTTTGATATAAGATCCCTCCAGCCCAGGATCATGAGGAGGGGGAATCTAAGGACAAAACATAAGAGAACACAGATGTCCTCCCTGATGTAATTTGTAGTCTGGGACTGTCCTTAAACTTCTAAAAGTACTTCATTCTTAAGAATGGATCTATAATTTTCTTCAACATTCTCAACTATTCCCATGTCTAGGGAAAATACCACCCTTAGAACCTCCTCAGTTCTCTCTTGGATTCACTGAGCAGAAATACACAGCTCCAGATAGAGATACAACCTGGTTTTATGTAAAAGTCTTCTCTGAACTCTCATGTCCTTTCTCATTCACAGTCCCTTTTTTTGGATACATTGACAACAGTTGCTTCTGGAGAGTAGGGGCTGTTTTGCTACTCTATGTCCTGGGGGCCTAGCTTACACAGAGGTTGTACTCAAAAAAGTGAGTGGGTAGATTGATGAGATAATCTGCTCTTTACCTGGTATCTAGGGTCACTGGGGTGTACCGCCACAGCTACATCTCCCAACATGGTTTCAATCCGAGTAGTTGCTACCACCACCTCCTCATTGCTCTCTGAGGAAAGGAAGGAAGGAAGACTTAGCCTCTGCCTTTTATCCTGGGATAGGGGGCCCCAGTTGTCCCCAGACCCTACCTGAATCCTGTATCTTGTAGGCAAAAGAAACAATGACCCCAAATTCCACCTTCTCCTGATAGCCTGGGACAGAAAGCAAGGTTCGGCCTGACAGCTCCTTCTTATCCACCTGTGGAGAAGTCAGGGGAAGAATGGGACAATTAGAAAAGAAGCTTTATGGAAATGAATTATGCAGATGAATTAGGACAATGAAGGAGAGCCAGGAAATTAGCCTGGGATAGATCAGAAATCTTCCTGGGTACATCACGCACCTCAATGTCAGAAATGGCAGAGTTGAGACTACAGGACCAGTTGACAAGGCGGGTACTTCGGTAAATGACACCATCATTATGGAGGCGGACAAAAGCTTCTGTTACAGCTGCTGAGAGTTTCTGGAAAGGGATGAAAGAGGGGACAAGGATTAATTAGAAGAACCTTATTCTCTTGAAGAAAGGGATTTTAATTGCTAGCATAGAAGGATTTGAGGTATACCCTGATGAAGGCATTCCTACCACATGACCAGGTTAGAAAAGTCTTCTCTCTACTTTAAGAATCATGAGGACAATGGATTTCAGCCCTTCCTCTAGTTCACTTCCCTCTACTCCTATGACCCCACCTTTAGGGTCATTTATCATACTGAGAGAACTGTGCAGCAATGATTCTGTTGATAATGGCATAGACGATATACTTGGTATGTCTTGAAAACAAAGAGGAGCCCATCCTGACAAGAGCTGAGTGAAGTATGTCGGGAAAAAGTCTATGGGACTTGAAACAAGAAGACCTGGGTGGAGTCCTGTCTGTCCAACTTTGGGCCAATGGACAAGTTTCATGTAACCTCCCTGGCCTCAATTTCTTTATTTGTTAAATAAGGGGGTTTGACAAGATGGCCTTTAAGGTCCCTTCTAATTCTAAATCTATGATCCTGTAATCTTTCTGGGCTTCAATTTCCTCATCTATCAAATGAAGCAGTTGGACCTGATTGATGATTTCTGAATTGCCTTCCAATTCTAAATCCTGTGATTCTAGGAGTAATGAAAGACAAAGATAGGCCCTGAAAACCAGATAGAATTTGGACTTGCTGTAATCTTCAAGGAAACATGTATAAAAGGCATATTTACATAACCTGACACTTCACTGTCACATACTGTTTCTATAGCTCCTATGAACTTCAAGAAACCCCATGAAATGGGGTACAAGAGATTGTTATCTAATAAATACCACCTGTGGCTGGTGAAAGAATCTTTATCTTTACCTACTATCTGGGGTCACTGGAGTGTATAGTATAACATGGCCATGTGTCCCAATACAGTTGCCACCACCACTTCCCCTTACAAGGAGCTCCTTATAAGTCCCTTGAAAGCAAGGATGTCTCTTATTTTTCTCCCACTGCATCTAGCTCACAGTAATGTATGCACAGAAAGTAGTTCATTAAGTATTTAATGGTCCATAAGTGATGCTGCTGGGTTACCAACTCTAGTAAATTCTAAACTCCTAATTCTAATTCCCTTGGGACACTTGCTATACTCACAGGATCCATGGTGAAACAAGCTCGATCCCAATCCAAGGAGGCACCAACCTTCCTTAGCTGATGGTAAATCCGGTCTCCCTTCCTGGAGATAAATGAAAAGTTTTGGGAGAAAGATTTGTTACCACCTCCCTACCCCTATTCCCCAATCCTCATATCCCCTCTGACTGCTGAGAGCAGACACCCAGCCACTCAGTCACTCTTCTACTCCATAGTATGTCTTCCCAACATGGAATCAATGACAACTAAGTTCCCTATTATTGTCTTGAAGGAGGGAGGGCCTAGATCATCAAAGTTCTTATATAGAGAGAACAGACAGTCCTCCATGATCCTATAAATCCATCCATACAAAGAAAAGGAGAAAAGGATAAGTATTGCATATAACTCACTCTTTCTTCCATTTCCAGACCTCTTGTAGGAAGGCCTCTCGACCAAGCTGGTGGCGGCTCAGCCCATGTTCCCGCCATAGTTTCTTTTCCACAACTACCTGTGTGGCAATACCAGCATGATCACAGCCTGGGTTCCACAAGGTTGTCTCTCCTCTCATTCGGTGCCTGGAAGAGTTAAAGCTAGGGGATGAGGGTGGGATCTTTCAGTAACAGTATGCCCCATTAAGAGAGAAAAAAGGCAACAGTCCATTTGGAAACTTGACAAGGTAAAGCAGCTCAGAAGTAGAAGGCCAGTGGATCAAGCAGAAAAAAAAAAGGAATGAGAAGTTGAAGGTAAATGGATCAGAATGCATCACTACAAGTCAGAGAAGGAACTCTAGAGAATGACAAGAGTCCACTAAGAAAGCCAAAGTTGTTCCAAAATGAATAAATGAAAGTGAAGTCATGGAAGGAAAGAAAAGGAAACAGTAGCAAAGAAGACGATGGGAAATGAGGGGAAGCTAAACCTATGAAGGAAGGAAAAGGACCACGAAGAAAAACTTATCAGAATAGGAAGTTAAGGGGGACAGAGGAAGCCAATGAAAACATGAGAGCAGAAGTGGAGGTTCAGGGAACACAGAGGGGGATCTTAGGAAGTAGGAGAAAGGTCTCACCAGCGGGTCAATGAATCCTGAATGGCACTGGTAAGGGCATGGCCAAGGTGCAGGGACCCTGTCACATTGGGAGGTGGGATGCACATCATAAAGATACCTCGAGGATTAGGCTCTGACACACTGGCACGCTAAGGAGAACATGAAGGAACATGATGCTTTTAGACTTTCCAACTTCCTGTAGCTCTGGTTCACTCCTAGTCAATACTCCCTTCCTTCTCAGACCCCAGCCACTGATTCTCCATCTAGCCCTCCATTTTAGTCCTGAGTCCTTTAAGGAAAAGAATATTCAGCCACATGCTTACCCCATACTCTGGTTTGAAGAATCCTTGGCTCTCCCACCATGAATACCAAGCAGCTTCAACATACTGGGGACTATAGGAGTCAGGCATGGACCCACTGACATCTGAACAAGGAAAACAAAGGTCAACCGAGTCACAAAATTCTGGGTATACAGGAGGATAAGAATGGGAAGGGGAAAAGGACCAAACATCTGATTTTAGTGGCCTAGGGAACTTCCAGATAAGGAAACTTCCATTAGCAAGGCAGTCAGCAACTTTTCTGCAATTTTTATCTTAAGCAAGTTGCCTAGGGCAGAAACTAACTGGTAGTTACTTGTCCAGGATCACCTAGCCATTATATGTCAAGACACAGCTTAAATCAAGTCTTTCTGAATGAGTCCAACTTTATATCCATTATGATATGCTACCTCTCCTTCTCCCCAATAGAAGACATATAGTACAGAGAAAAATATGGACTTGGGAGTCAAGAGAAGGAAGAGATGCTGTTATTCCTCTTCTTCCTGCCCAATACCTTTCTTCTCCCCTGGTGGGGTAGGGATATCATAAGTTATGACCCCAGGGTCCCGTTTCTCCTTCTTCTCAATTTTTGGCTTCTTCTGTATGGGGAAGAGAAGATGATTCAGATCCTATTCTAGGGCACTTCCACCTCCAGGCCCTATACCTCCCTTTTCTTCCAATCTCTCACATCTCCAGGAGGTGGCTGATGCAATTGGTTCTTTTGCTTCTGTTGAAACTTCTCCAGCTTTTCTCGCTTTTTTGCTTCTTTTTTCAGCTGGGCTGCTGTCTTGGGGGGCCCAGAAACCTCACAGCCTGGGAAAAAGGTTCAACCCTCTGAGAGTCTTTGCAAAAATACCTTCTTATTTCACATAAGAGTCAAAAAATTTTAGCCTGGTACCATTTTGCTCATCACTTCCTCCTCATCATTTGATTATCTCACCTCTTCCTCTATCACTGTCCCTGAAAAACTGAACATTTCTTTCTCCTTCCTCTCTCCACAACCCTCTCAATTATAGGCCAAAGACAGGAAGTAAGCTCTATAGAGGATGGGGAAATAATATCCTTGAGAATATTACATAATATAGTAGAAAGAACCATGAATTAGAATCAAAGAACCTGGGTTAGTCATTTAACCTTTCTGGGGCCTCAGTTTCCTTATTTGTAAAACTGAGAGTTGGACTAGATTGCTTCTAAGATCCCTTCTAACTCTTAAATCTGTGTACCTACAATTCTAATTCTTTAATTTATGATCCATTTGGTTTCTCCTCCAATCCTTACCTGGTTGCTGTGGGAGAGACCGTACCCCTGGGCACAGGGACACATCCCCTAACACAGCACGAAACTCTGGTTGCTGGACACATGTCATGAACCAGCGGCTCACATTACCCCAAGCCCAGCGAGCAGAAGGGTCTAGAACCTAGGGAGGAGGAGATACTGAGGTCCAGATGAAGGCAAGATACAGTACATCCTACTACTCAGACAAACTGCCCGGAAATTCCCCTCTTTTATGTCTGCACATTGCCCTGACACTCACCTCTCTCATTCCACCCTCTCCTAGGTCTGGCTTCCCCAAACACACCATTTCCTCAGCCTATCCCAGGATAACTCACATGGCGGAAGGGCAGAAGTAGGGCTGTAACAGCTGCCAGGTCAGCCAAAGTGGGGGCTTCTCCAGCCAAATAGGTGTGCAGCCTCAGTCTCTCTTCCAATGGGCCCAGAGCCCGTCCCAGGGCTCCCAGAGCTGCCTGAGAAGAGGGAGCAAACAAAGGCTAAAAAGGAAGGCAGCAGTGGAATTATACTTAAAAAGAAATATGGATTCAAATGCCACTCAAGTTATCTGGAGACCACTGTTCAATTCAGTCATTTAGCAGTCTTGTTTGACTCTTCATGAACCATTTGGGGTTTTCTCAGCAGAGATACTGGAGTGGTTTGCCATTTCTTTTCCAGGGTCACACAACTGGTAAATATCTGAGGCTAGATTTGAACTCAGGAAGATGTCTCCCTAACTCCAGGCCAAACACTCTATCTACTGTACCATCTAGCTGCCCACTCAAAAGCATAGGCAAGCCATTATTAACTTCTTTAAACCTATTTGCCAACATAAAATGGGACTAGTAATAATTAAGATACCTAACTCATAAAATATTGTGAAAAGCTACTGAAATAATATTTTAAAAACTGGTTTCTAAATAATGAAATTCTACATGTCTCCCCTTAGCATTCACTCCCATCTCAGTGCCATGCTATTTTCTTCTTAATGCTCTCCAGAAATCAGATTTTTCTTCTGCCTACATTGCCCAAACTTCTAACTCTGGTCTTGGTCCTATCCACCCCAATCTTGTTTCCCAATCCCTATTGCTACCTCATCATTTAGTCTCTTCCCTCCCTTTCAAATCATTCTCATCCTGTCTCTCCTCTTATCTAATATGAAACCCAAATTAATACACACATATGTAAATGTATATATGAATATTCTGAGGCCTCAAAATAATCCTGTAAAATTATTTGTCTGCAGAGTTGGAATCCTTACACTAATCAATTTCTGGTTCAAAAAGATGATACCACTTGAGGTCACAAGAAGCAGCAGTTTTAGGACTCCTTAAGTCTTCCACTTTGAAATCCAACAGTCCTTTCTATTTGTCTCACCATCACCCTGCCCACCCCAACTCCATGACCCACCCTCTTAGTTCAGCCTTTCCCATTTTCCAACTCAATTTCTTCCCATGACCATCACCCTTTTCACCTGAGGATCCTGGTTTGGGTTCCGAAGAAGCCCTAAAGCAGGTAGTGTGGCTCCACAGGCAGCAGGTACAAGCTCTCCATCAGCATAGCTGACCCACTGCTGGACAAGGGTAGCTCCCCGGCTCCCTGCAGGACCCCCCATTCCTGCAGGCCACAGGAGCTGGGCAACAGCAGCTGCACCCCATACCCTTAAGCCCCCTGGTCCCTGCTCCAGAACTGGCAAACGAGGTGGGGGAATGGAAGTTCCACTGGTAGGGGGTGGCTGGAGGCAAACCCGGGGAGAAGGTCCTCCCCACCCTGGACCAGGTCCAGCTTCCCCATATCGAGCAGCAATGAGGGCACGAAGGCTGGGGAAGGCGTCAGGGTGAGGAGAGACATACAGGATGGACATAGTCCCCGGTGGGGCAGGACCCTCTGCCACACTTCCAGAGACCTACAGGAAGAAAAAGAAATAGACTTAAAAGAGGGCAGGCTCTCAAAGTACAAATAAAACTTGCTTACAGAACTGACAGTCAGCTCTCCATTCCCTATAGTTAAATAAAAAAAGTAAAATCTGTAAATCGGAATTGGAATGGGGAGAGGAAGGTGCATGAATAATATTCGTGCCTGAATAAATTATGAGGAATGGCGTGAAAACCAGGGTATAGCCAACAATCCTAAGGCTCCTAACAAGAACCGTTCCCTTTCCTCTAGCCTCATCCTTTTGGGTCACAACTGCCTCTAATGTCATAGTAGAGAAAAAGATAAGGACGCTGGAGGAAAAGAGGATCAAATCCCATCTCTGTGTCCTCTGACCTGGAAAGGTTTGGAAGGGTGGCCTTCATGATGAACACAGAAAGAAGGATGATGAGGGAAGGGGTCGGGATCCTGATCGCTCACTGACACAAGTGTAGGGGAATTAGGGTTTCTTAGCCTCTAGACTACGAAGGGAAGACTGGCGATACTCGGGGAATTCGATTGGGATCGGAAATACAGGCGAAGAAGGGATAACAACTTCATCTCTGAATTATGGGGAAGACCAAGCCTGGGCAAAGGATCTGGTGGCCAGGAGGTGTTGGGGTCCCGGGGATCAGAGTGGCTGATAACTTCCCAGCAGTCTAAGTTGGAGAAGGGCCTAAGGAGCAGCGAAACGGATGACAATAAGCTTCAGGGGTGGTGGAAACTTACCCAGCAGCGGGGCGACGGCGATAGCTCGGGGTCCACCCCGGCTACCAGCAAACCCCGTCTCCAACCAAAGCCGCGACTTCCTCCACGTGTCTCGCAGCCATTGTGACAGACCAGCACTTCCGGGTTCTTTCGAAGGGCCCAAAGTTTCATAGCTGTTTGGACTGGAGCCTGTTCTGAAAAAGGAAAACCGGGATCCTAGCTGGGTGGGGACAGGGTTGCGGGGGGGGGGGGGGGGGGTTGTAATACATATAATTCCAGGAAGGGCCTTATCCTCGTTGGGGTGGTCAGAGATTGTTGGGGGTGGGGAGAGTTAGGGTTGTGGCAAAGGGAGGTGGTTTTTGGGTCCTGAGGAGTAAGGCTGGGGATACGGAGTTGCCATGGCCTCCTAGTGGGAGGGGGTAAAGCTCCCTTTCAACCGTAGTACTAGGCCGGGGCTTGGAAATGCACCCTTCCCCCCTCCCAGCTCCTGTGACTGCCGCCTGATTTCTACCCTTATAGCCTGAGTCTTGGGCATTTCTTGGGGGCAGGTTCGAGGTTTCCTAGTCGCACATTGTTTCCCGCAGTAGGAGGAATCATTAAGCAATCAATCAAGAAATTTTTGTTAAGCAAAGAAACTTTAGGAATACTAATAAAAATGAGAATACGAAGAGATGCTCGCCAACAAAACCAAGATATATGCAAAACAAGTGCACAGTGATGGGGGCGGTGATGGGGAGTGGAGCACTAACAAGGTATCAGTCTCTTCAAGTCAAGAGAGTGCTGGAGTCCAGACGAAGAGGTGGACTTGAGAAAGGGTGGTACAGGGATGGGGGATAGGGTAGTGAACAGTTATTACAATGTCGTCGGAAGAGGAGGAGGAGGGAATGTCCTATAAATATCGAATAGGGCAGTTTGAAATGCAGTCAGTCGAGATGGAAGCACTGTCATTAGCATGGCAAGATGGGGCTGACATCAGATTGTGAAGGGCTTTAAATGCCTTAAAGTTTTGTATTTTATCCTAAAAGGGACTGGTTTCTTGAAGTTCTGATCAAGATGATTAGGTCCTAGGTGAATAAGTGGCGCTGTCAGTGAAAGCCTGAAGCACAGAAAGTATTGCAATACTCCTGGAAGCAGGCTGGGAAGGGCACTGATGGTGATAGGATCTGTTCTTGGGAGGGAGGAGATCTTTGGAAATCCCACCTTACTGTGTCCAATCAGAAAACCAAGTTATGATGTCAAGCTCCTGAGGTTAAATTTCCCCCATAAATTTGCCTATGGTTTAGGGCATGGAGCCTCCAATTCCTGGCTTCTTTCTTCTCATCCCATTAACGGCCCCCTCACCCTTCATTCATATAGTGGTTGGTGTCTTTCTCCTTGTTATATCCAACTGAGATAGCCCAGGCAAGAAAATACAGGACAGCCAACGTAATTAGAATTTATTAGCCTTTATAGAGACTGGACCCTCTAGAAGAGTCCAGCCCTGAGCCTTGGGAGGAGCACACCTTTA
This sequence comes from Myrmecobius fasciatus, assembly GCA_023553655.1. NCBI lineage: Eukaryota > Metazoa > Chordata > Mammalia > Dasyuromorphia > Myrmecobiidae > Myrmecobius > Myrmecobius fasciatus. The sequence goes on along the minus strand of JAJPUD010000745.1, from coordinate 131,976 downwards.
AAGTCATTGGCCACCCCCTGGGTTACATTTGACATTGACATCTCACTTACAATGGGGATAACAAGATATGGGAAATACAATGGAAAACGCCTACATGCATTGACTGTAGACCTGACTTAGATTGGCAAACATTTTTCAGGTACTCAAAAGACTCTGACCCACCAGAGATTGCTGGAGAGATTCCAAGGCCTTATGACCCAGATGTGGGGCCCAGTTTTCTGTCCATTTCAGAACTAACTCCTTTTAAGTGTTAGCCTGACAGTTAATGGTGTAATCCTCTTCCCCTAATCCTTTTTGGGGTTAGTCTGCTAAACTCCTCTGTGATTTTAGCTTGTCAGGTTACGGTGTGTTCCTGTCTCATGGCTTATTCCCTTTCTCCTGATTGATTATGAGCTCCATTAGAGAATTTGTCTTTTCCATTATTAATTGTTAAAATCCCTTTCCTTGCTAACTATGAAATTCAATTTTGTAATTACTACTCCTGGTATCTATTTGACTTCTTCCTTTCATCCGTAACCTCTTCTCATAAATAAAGACATCTTCCGGCAAAGGGGACGCCATTGTGAATTCTTCACGTGTGCCTTGTACCTTGAATTTCAAACTGGGGATTGCTACCCTGACCCCATCAAATACAGTGAGCATGGTACTTTAGGATTATCAATTTGGCAGTAGGGTGGTGGACATATTGAAGTGAAAGTGGTTACAGAAATGACACATCAGGTTATTGGAACAGCCCAGATTAAAAAAAAATGATTAGAGATCTTAAAGGGGAAGCTCAAGAAACATTTATTACTTAAATATTACAAACATCTATTGAAGAGCTGGGGACACAAAGGAAGGCCAAGTCCCAGTTGTCAAGAAGCCATGGGACAATATACAAACTATGTTCAAACAATAGATTTACAAAATATTGATGTAATATAGCCTGTAGGAGAGACAGCAATAATTTTAAGGCTCCCTGAGGTTAGAGTGCTTCTGTTCTAACAGTGTCAATAATATACAAAAGTCCTTTGGTGTAGGAATATATTTCTTCCCTGATACTTTAGGGAAGATATATTAGTGATCCTGAAACTATTGTTCTAACAATGATTTCAGGTCTTCTGGCCTTAGAATAGTCCTACCAACATTATTACTGTTTGTTGGTCAATGATAACCAAATTCTTGAGACCATTCCTTGGTTTTACCCCTAGGTCACAAAATTAGCATATCAGTAACATGGAAAACTAGATAAATGTGTCTCCTTCTGGTTCTTTGCTAAATTCATTTGGAATTTTGCCATCTTCAATTTGTGTTATAATTACAATAGACTTTGCCCCTTGACTTGGATATGGGTTCAAGCCTGCAAATTCTTTTGAGACACTGAAGACAGTCTGTGACCCTGAACCTTTTGAAGTCCCTTTCCAACCTTAACATTTGGTGGCCCAGTAAGAGGAGAGTCTGGCCTCCCCTGGCTTGATTCCAGCCTTGTCAAGGTAAGCCCTCCATTTTTTTCTCCCTTAATCCCCTCTCTGAAAACTTCCAAAGCTGCAACAGCTTGGGGACAAAATAAACTGAACTAAAATAAGGTGGAAAGTTAATTTAGTCTTGCTAACCCTGTTTAAAATCTTTTGTAAGTATAATTTAGGGAATTAGGTATCTTTGTAAGAAAATGTAGAAGAAATTACAGCTAAGACTACTTGGCTATTAGGAAAATTCTAAAATTGTTAACAGTTATTTGGAATTATTGTCATTATGTTAAATCTAAAATTAGTAATTACTGTATGTGGAAGAAGAGGGATAAGGTGAAAGCCTTTTCAGTTCACCTCTAACCATAAGGTATTTCCCCTTTCACAGAGTTGGGGGAGATGTCAAATAGCATAGCCCATGAAAACACTAAGAATAGTTGGGGTGGACAACAGCAAGCTCAGCCTTTCCCCTGGGGTCTATGTCAACTCCCTTTGATTTGTAAGCTTGCCAATTTTCTTGAAACCAGAAGAGTAAGCAAGGTCATCAGCTCTGAGAAATGAGCCTGTTTAGGATTTATAGTTTCTTTAAAAAAAAAAAAAAAAAGGGAATGTGTTTACTAATAATCTATATGCCTTACAACAATGATAAGTTTGGAAATATGTATACATATATTCGATTTGCCAATATTTTAACATAGTTAACATGTAGTGGATACCCTGCCATCTAGGGGAGGGGTGGGGGGAAAAATTTGTAACGGAAAGCTATGTAAGGGTTATTGTTGAAGAATTACCCACACATATGTTATGCAAATAAAATAAAATTAAAAAAAAATCTATATGCCTTAATCAATTATATTAATAGCCAAACTAACAAAAACCCTATGATTATCTCAATAGATGCAGAAAAAGCATTTGATAAAATCCAACACCCATTCCTATTAAAAACACAAGAGAATATAGGAATAAATGGGCTTTTTCTTAAAATGATTAGTAGCATCTACTTAAAACCATCAGCAAGCATCATATGTAATGGAGACAAACTAGAACCATTCGCAATAAGATCAGCAGTGAAACAAGGCTGCCCACTGTCACCGTTATTATTTAATTTATCTTAGAAATGTTAGCTTTGACAGTAAGAGAAGAAAAAGAGATAAAAGGAATTAGAGTAGGTAATGAGGAAACCAAATTATCACTCTTTGCAGATGATATGATGGTATACTTAGAGAATCCTAGAGATTCAACTAAAAAACTACTAGAAACAATTCACTACTTAGCAAAGTTGCGGGATACAAAATAAATCCACGTAATCAGCAGCATTTTTATAAATTACCAACAAAGTTCAGCAGCAAGAGATACAAAAAGAAATTCCATTCAAAATAACTGTCAATAGTATAAAATATTTGGGAATCTATCTGCCAAGGAAAAGTCAGGAACTATATGAACTAAACCACAAAACAATTTCCACACAAATAAAATCAGACCTAGTCAATTGGAAAAACATTAAGTGCTCATGGGTAGGCTGAGTGAATATAATAAAAATGACAATACTACCTAAATTAACCTGTTTACTTAGTGCCATACCAATCAAACTCCCAAGAAATTATTTTATCAGATTTAGAAAAAATAGTAGCAAAGTTCATCTGGAAGAATAAAAAGGTCAAGAATTTCAAGGGAATTAATGAAAAAAAAAAAAAAGGCTGATGAAGGTGGCCTTGCTGTACCAGACCTAAATCTATATTATAAAGCAGCGGTCATCAAAACCATTTGGTACTGGCTGAGAAATAGAGCAGTCTATGAGTGGCATAGGATAGGATCACAGGACAATCTAGGCAATAACTTTAGCAATTTAGTGTTTGATAAACCCAAAGACCCCAACTTTTTGGATAAGTACTTACAATTCGACAAAAACTGCTGGGAAAATTTGAAACTAGTGTGGAAGAAATTAGGGCTTGACCAACACCTAACACCACATTACCAAGATAAGATCTAAATGGGTTCATGATTTAGACATAAAGAGTGATATTATAAGCAAATTAGAGGAACATAGGATAGTTTTCCTCTCAGACCTGTGGAGATGGAATAAATTTATGTCCAAAGAAGATCTGGAACTCTTAATTGAACACCAGATGGATAATTTTGATTATATTAAGTTAAAAAGTTTCTGCACAAACAAAAATAATGCAGACAGGATTAGGAGGGAAGCATCAAATTGGGAAATCATCTTTACATTTAATGGTTCTGATAAAGGCCTCATCTCTAAGATATATAGAGAATTTTCTCATATATATAAGAATTCAAGCCACTCTTCAATAGATAAATGGTCAAGGCATATGAACAGACAATTTTCAGATGATGAAATTAAAACCATTTCTAGTCATATGAAAAGGTGCTCCAAATCACTATTGATCAGAGAAATGCAAATTAAGACAACTCTGAGGTTCCACTACACACCTGTCAGATTGGCTAAAATGACAGGAAAAGATAATGATGAATGTTAGAGGGGATGTGGGAAGGCTGGAACACTGATACGTTGTTGGTAGAACTGTGAATGCATCCAACCATTCTGGAGAGTAATTTGGAGCTATGCTCAAAAAGTTATCAAACTGTGCATACCCTTTGACCCAGCAGTGTTTCTATTGGGCCTATATCCCAAAGAAATCTTAGAGGAGGGAAAGGACCCCACAAGTGCAAGAAAGTTTGTGGCAGCCCTTTTTGTAGTGGCTAGAAACTGGAAACTGAATGGATGCCCATCAATTGGAGAGTGGCTTAATAAATTATGGTATATGAATGTCATGGAGTATTATTGTTCTGTAAGAAACGACCAACAGGATGATTTCAGAGAGGCCTGGAGAGACTTGCATGAACTGATGCTGAATGAAATGAGCAGAACCAGGAGATCATTATACACGGCAACAACAATATTACAGGATGATCAATTCTGATGGACATGGCTCTCTCCAACAAAGAATTGTCTCAAACCAGTTCCAATTGTTCAGTGAAGAAAGCCATATACACCCAGAGAGAGGGATATGAAATGTGGACCACAACATATCATTTCTATGATCTCTATCGATGTTTGTTTGCATTGGGTTTCCTTTCTCAGATATTTTTTGTTCATGTAGCTATGATTGTTCTTGCACAGCATTATAAGTGTGGAAATATGCATACATATATTCGATTTGTCAAGTATTTTAATATAATTAACATGTAGTGGACTTCTTGCCATCTAGGGCAGGGGAGGGGACTGGGGGGAAAATTTGTAAGGGAAAGCTTTGTAAGGATCAGTGTTGAAGAACTACTCATACAAATGTTATGCAAATAAAAAGCTTTAATTAAAAAAAAAAAAAAGAAAGAAAGGAAAGGGCCCCACATGAGCAAGAGTATTTGTGGCAGCCCTTTTTGTAGTGGCTAGAAACTGGAAACCCACCATTGGAGAGAAATGCCAAAATTACTCAGAGGAATGCTTTCCTGAACGATTGTCATAGGTGGACATCTGGGTAAGAGGTAGGAGGACAATTTTAGCCTCTGCTTGAGGTGGGATCCTTCTGACTCACTTTCCCAGTTCTATTTCTTGGTTTCCCATCTGATTATTCCCAAGTCTGGCTATGAGGTGGAATTATTACTGCATGAACAATTGTCAAACAGATATAAGGATGCTTTATTCTGTCATATAGGTGCTCTCAGGCTAAAGCCTGAAGGACCTATTTTGGTGTTATTATAATCATGTCCCCGATTTTTCCTCTTATAACAAATTTCTATAATCATAGCAAATGGTCAGTAGAAGCCATGAGACTAGTATATGTATTTCAGGGGACACAATGGTTTTCTATTTTAGATATTAAAGATGCTTTCTTTTACATACCATTGCATAAAGAGTCAATTTCTTTTTGCCCTTGAAGGGGCAAATCCAGGGAAACATAACCCCCACAAATTAACATGAGCAGTCATGTCCATAACATGGAGGTAGCTCAGGGCTGCTGTGATAGCCCTCACATATTTGTACAGGCACTAGCTATCAAATAACTTGATCTGCAGCCCCACCAGGCTTCTTTGGCTGCAATCATATAAACTTCTACATTCTGACCCCCTTCTCCCCACCAAGGGCTATGAAGTTTCTTTGTCTAAAGGCCCATACAACCTATTGATTTGTTAATCCCTCCTTGAACTATTGTGTACTTTGTTGGGCATGGCTTGATTTTATAACTAATTTTAGTCATTGCCAAGCCCCTCTATGATTCTATTCAAGGCCCTGACACACTTCCCCTTAACTGGGACCCTGATCAGGCCAAAGCTTTTAAGACCCTGAAAGCTAAATTGACCTCTGCCCCTGTCCTAGCCCGACCTAACTTAGAAAACTCTTTTGCTCTATGTGATGAAAGGTGGGGCCAGGTCCTAGGGGTCTTGACTCAGGCTTTTGGACTTGATCTCAGACCAAGTTTCTCTCTCTCTCTTTTTTTTTTATAATAATAAAGCTTTTTATTTACAAAA
>JAJPUD010000745.1:102613-121043 GCA_023553655.1 Myrmecobius fasciatus | reverse complement strand
CCCTCCCCAGTACTTTGCTCTTGATGACCACCTCCCACCAATAATCCTCCTCCCTTTAGAGTCCCTCCCTCCCCTTTATACCTTTCCCCTAATCCTTTTATTAGTTTATCCCTTTCCTTTTCTCCCCTCCCTCCTACCTTCCCACAAGGAGGGTCAGTGCTTTCTTTGAAGCCAAATGTGTCTGATATACTCTCTTAGAGTCCAATCTAATGAGAGTAAGGTTTACACAATACTCATCGCCCTCCCTTCTTCCCCTCAATTATATTAGATCTTCTATGTCTCTTTATGAGATTTTGCCTTATTTTACCTCCTTTATTTTTGCTTTATTTTGCCTCCTTTTCCCCCCTCCCCCCTTTTTCTTTTTCAGTATGGTATCCCTTCCACCTCTAATTTCTTTTCCATTATTATCAAAGAAAAATCAAATTATACTGCCATTCTTTAAAGGATACCTACAGTAGGAATATAGTTCTCAAGAGTTTTCCTTTTTACCTTTTTATGTTTCTCTTGAGTTCTCTATTTGGAGGTCAAATTTTTTGTTCAGATCAGGTCTTTTCATTAGAAATAGGTGAAATTCTCCTGTATCATTGAATGACCATCTTCTTCCCTGGAAGATGATGCTCATTCTAGCTGGATAACTTATTCTTGGCTGTAATCCAAGTTCTTTTGCCTTTCGGAATATCTGGTTCCAGGCCCTTCGATCCTTCAGTGTGGAAGCTGACAGATCTTGTGTAATTCTAATGACAGTTCCTCGGTATTTGAACTGTTTCTTTCTAGCTGCTTGCAATATCTTTTCCTTGGTGCGATAGTCCTGAAATTTGGCCACGATATTCCTTGGGGTTTTAATTTTGGGGTCTCTTTCTGGAGGTGATCGGTGAATTCTTTCAATGCCAATTTTGCCTTCTGATTCTAAAACATCAGGGCAATTCTCTTTCATGATTTCCTGGAAGATAGCATCCAGGTTCTTTTTTTCATCGTGGCTTTCAGGGAGTCCGATAATCCTTAAATTGTCTCTCCTGGATCTGTTTTCCAAGTCAGTTGTTTTTCCTAGGAGATATTTCATATTTTCTTCTATTTTTTCATTTTTTTGTTTTTGTTTAACTGATTCTTGAAGTCTTATTGAGTCATTTACTTCTATTTGTTCAATTTTAATTTTTAAAGTATTATTTCCTTCAGTTATCTTTTTTAGCTCCTTTTGTAGCTGGCCAATTGAATTTCTTGATTCAATGCATTCTTTTTCCATTTTGCCAGTTTTATTTTTCAGTGAATTGTTGTCTTTTTCCAATTCACCAATTTTGTTTTTCAGTGAATTGTTGTCTTTTTCCAATTCACCAATTTTGTTTTTCAGTTCACCATTTTTATTTTCCAGTGAATTGGTGATTTTTTCCAATTCACCAATTTTGTTTTTCAATGAACTGTTGTCTTTTTCCAATTCACCAGTCCTATTTTCCAGTTTTTGATATTTCTGTTGCCCTGATCTCAATTTATTTCCCCATTCTTCTTCTAGCTCTCTTTTGAGATTCTTAATGCAATCATCCAGGTAAGCCTTCTGAAAGGGAGACCAACTTAAGCCTGCCTTTGTGGCTTCATCTGGGATTGTTTTCATAATGTCAGGATCTGGGGACTGTTCTATTTTTTCTCAGTAAAAGATTTCTATGGTGAGAGCTCTCTTCTGCTTCTTGCTCATGATTTAAAGTTGGGATATTGGTCAAAAGCAGAGAAAACTGCAACAATTTGTATTTGCCCTGGGGCAGTTTGCCGAGTTGACTTCCGGTCTGAGGCTGATGGGGCTAGATTCGCACTAGGACCACGTTTTCAGCTGTTCTCGATCCACCCCCTTCTAAAGGCAGATCTGCCAAAGCACCTGCCCGCAAGCAGAGCAAAGTGGCCCAGGTGTCTCCCAGGGGCTTCCTGGGTGCCCAAAATCCGCCCCTCTATCGCAGCCCTGACTTCCGCCCCGGCTGGAGTCTGATTGAGACCAGAGGCCGATTTCCCCTGAGGCTAACCTTCTCCGGAGTTCTTTCACGGTAGATCTTTTATAGAAGTGCGTTGTAGTCCAAATGCTTGGTGGGGCCCTCACTCAGAAACCAGTTGGAAGGCTTACTTTGTCTGGGTTTGAGGGAATGTCCCGGGAGTTCACAGAGAAAGCTGTCCGCAGTTCGCCATCTTGGCTCCGCCCCCCTGCTGGTCATTTCTTACAGAGCAATAATATTCCATAACATTCATATACCATAACTTATTCCGCCATTCTGTAATTGATGGGCATCCTTTCAGTTTCCAGTTTCTAGCCACTACAAAAAGGGCTGCCACAAACATTCTTGCACATGTGGGGCCCTTTCCCTCCTCTAAGATCTCTTTGGGATATAAGCCCAATAGAAACACTGCTGGGTCAAAGGGTATGCACAGTTTGATAACTCTTTAAGCATAGTTCCAAACTGCTCTCCAGAATGGTTGGATCAGTTCACAACTCCAACAATATATTAGTCTCCCAGTTTTTCCACATCCCCTCCAACATTCATCATCTTTTCCTGTCATCTCAGCCAATCTGAGAGATGTGTATATAGTCATACCTCAGAATTGTCTTAATTTGCATTTGTCTGATCAATAATGGTTTAGAGCATTTTTTCATATGACTAGAAATGGTTTTAATTTCTTCATTTGAAAATTATTTGTTCATATTCTTTCACCATTTATCAATTGGAGAATGGCTTGAAATCTTATAAATTTGAGTCAATTCTCTATATATTTTAGAAATGAGGCCTTTATCAGAACCGTGGATATAAAATTCCCCTCTTCCCCCCCCCCCCCAGTTCATTGCTTTCCTTCTAATCTTGTCTGCATTGGTTTTGTTTGTATAAAAACTTTTTAACTCAATATAATCAAAATTATCCTTTTTGCATTCCATAATGTACTCTAGTTGTTCTTTGGTCACAAATTCCTTCTCCACAGATCTGAGAAGCAGACTATCCTTTTTTCTTCTAATTTGTTTTAAATATCTTTATATTCTATGTCTATGATCTTTATGTCTAAATCACAAACCCATTTCAACCTTATCTTAGTATAGTGTATTTGGTGAGGGTCAATGCCTAGTTTCTGCCATTCCCAACAATTTTTGTCAAATAGTGACTTCTTATCCCAGAAGCTGGGGTCTTTAGGTTTATCAAGCACTAGATTACTACAGTCATTGACTATTGTGCCATGTGAACCTAACCTATTCCACTGATTGACTACTCTGTTCTTTAGCCAGTACCAAATGGCTTTTGTAATGGCTGCTTTATAATATAGTTTTAGGTCTGGTACAGCTAGACTACCTTAATTTGAATTTTTTTTCATTAATTCCCATAAATTCTTGACCTTTTGTTCTTCCAGCTTAACTTTATAATTTTTTGTAGCACTGTAAAATAATTTCTTGGGAGTTTTTTAAGGCAATGCATAATGACATTCTTAGATAGTACTGTCATTTTTGTTATACATATGGTCCACTCATGAGCACTTGATATTTTTCCAATTGAGTAAATCTGACTTTATGTAGAAAGTGTTTTGTAATTGTGTTCATGTAGTTCATAACTTTCCCTTGTCAGGTATATTATCTATAGTTATTTTAAGTGGAATTTCTCTTTGTATCACTTGCTGCTGGACTTCGTTGGTAACATATAAAAATGCTGATGATTTATGTGAATTTATTTTGTATCCTGCAACTTTGCTAAAGTTATGAATTATTTCTAGTAGTTTTTTAGTTGATTCTCTTAGTATCTTGTGAACAGTGAAGATAGGTTTCACAATCATTTAATCTGCAGAGTGGTAATTTGGTTTCATTACCTACTCTAATTCCTTCAATTTCTTTTTCTTCCACTATTGCTAAAGCTAACATTTCTAATACAATTTTGAATAGTAATGGTGATAGTGGGCAACCTTGTTTCATGTAACTGAATTCTTTTTGATCCCACTTGGAGTTTTCTTGGCAAACATTGGTTTACCATTTCCTTCTCCAGCTTATTTTATAGATGAAGAAATTGAGACAAATGGTTAAGTGACTTGCCCTGGGTCATGCTAGTGTCTTATTTAATTCAGGGCTTCTCGACTTCAGATTCTATCTTACGTGCCACCTAGTTGCCCAAATATACCATATAGTAGGGCAAACATGCCTCCAAAACAGATGTAGAGTTCAACAGGTAATAAAAACTCATAAGGAAACTATGTCACCTAACTTAGGGAAGTGAATACTCAAAAGAAGGAGCTAACCAATAGATTTAATTGATGTGTAAAGGTCAAGGAGGATGAGGACTGAGAAAGGAATAAATTTAACAATTAAAGAGATTTTGGTAAGTAACAAGAATAATCCCAGTCAAGAGATGGGGCTGCAAACCAGATTACAAAGTAAGAGGTTAACAAGAGAAATATAGTATAGTGTTTTTTGTTTTTTTCCTAATTTGTCTTTCAAAAGGAGTTACATATAGCATATTGATTTAGGGGATAGTTGAATGAGAAAATGGTCAAAGATTGCTTGCCATCTTGTGGAGGTGGAAAGAAAAATCTGAAAAAGTCAAAAAATGAATGTTGAAAATTTTTACATGTAATTGGAAAAAATAAATGCTATTAAATTTAAAAAAAAATGAGGGAGACTTGGAGTTACTTGTTGGTTCTTGATAGAATAACAGCCCGAAGATAAGGTTAAAAACAGAGATAGAGGATGATGGAATATACAAGTTTTAAGATATGAGGCTGAGATGTAGACAATTTGATGTTGACAAGGGCCACCTCAGCTTCTGAGACTATTGCAAAAAATAAGATATGATAGCATGCCAATATGAAGTATGGATTTGGGAAAAGGGAACTTGATCCTTTTCAAAACCCATGGCTAACTGCCTTAGTATAGGTAGCTGAGAAAAATCTGCAACACATTTCTCTTATAAAGGATATAAATCCAAGGTATATAAAGTACTGATTCAAATTTATAAAAGCCATCTCCCATCAGACTCCCATCAGAACAATAGACATGAACAGTTTTCAGATGAAGAAATCTCTTTAACTTTCTTTTTTGTTGTTCTCAATTCTTTTTTTTTATTATTATTAAAGTTTATTTGCAAAACATATGCATGGGTAATTTTTCAACATTGACCCTTTCAAAGCCTTCTGTTACAAATTTTTCCCTTCTTTCCCCCACTCCGTCCCCTAGATGGCAGGTGGTCTAATACATGTTAATGTTAAAATACATGACAAATTGAATGTATGTAGTACATATTTATAGTTATCTTGCTGTGCAAGAAAAATAGCATCTACAAGAAAAAAAAAAAAAAAACCTGAGAAGGAAAACAAAATGCAAGCAAACATTGAGAGAACGTGAAAATGCTATATTGTGGTCCAGACTCAGATCCCACAGGCCTCTCTCTGGGTATAGATGTCTCTCTTCATCACTGAACAACTGGAACTGATTTGAAACATCTCATTGTTGAAGAGAACCATGTTCAGCAGAATTGATCATCATATAGTCTTGTTGCCATGCATAATGATCTCCTGGTTCTGTTCATTTCTCTCAGCATCAGTTCATACAAGTCTCTCCAGGCCTCTCTGAAATCATCCTGCTGGTCATTTCTTACAGAACAATAATATTCCATTACATTCATATACCATAATTTATTCAGCCATTCTCCAACTGATGGGCATTCATTCAGTTTTCAGTTTCTTATCACTACAAAAAGGGCTGCCACAAACATTTTTGCACATGTGGGTCCCTTTCCTTCCTTTAATATCTCTTCGGGATATAGACCCAATAGAAACACTGCTGGGTCAAAAGGTATGCACAGTTTGATAACTTTTTGAGCATAGTTCCAAATTGCTCTCCAGAATGGCTGGATCCATTCACAGTTCCACCAACAATGCACCAGTGTCCCAGCCTTCCCACAACCCCTCCAACATTCGTCATCTTGACCATTTATCGACTGGAGAGTGGCTTGAATATTTCAGAAATAAGGCCTTTATGAGAACCCTTAAATGTAAAAATGATTTCCCAATTTATTGCTTCCCTCCTAATCTTGTCTGCATTAGTTTTGTTTGTACAAAAACTTTTTAATTTAATAAAATCAAAATTATCTATCTGGTGTTAAGAGTTCCAGTTTTTCTTTGGACACAAATTCCTTCCTTCTCCACAGATCTGAGAGGGAAACTATCCTGTGTTCCTCTAATTTGCTTATATCACTCTTGTCTCTTTAGCTTTCAATAATTGCACCATTAAAAAATACTTTAAAATCACTAAGACTTGTATTCTTATAGATTTGACAAAATTCTTCATATATTTTAGATAAGAACAAAACCAAGAGAACATGGTATATAGTACCAGCAATATTGTTTTAAGACTTTGAGAGAATAAGTTATTTTGACTATTCTGTATCCAAAGAACCAAGAAATAGAACTATGTACAGAATTGTTTATATATATATGTGTCTAATGGTGGTCATCTCTAGGGAGAGGAAAAAAAAGAAATTTATATAACTTTGTTGTATATTTAAAGGGAAGAGTAAGTTATACATAATCAATTTGTAGTTTTGTGTGCATCTTAAAAATTATACTAAGGAAATTTTTTATTTCATAAACTAAATGTTTTTAAAAATCACTAATAGATACAAATTAAAACAATTTTGAGTTCTACCTCATATATATACACACACATTGCAGGCTAATATGACAAAAAGGGGTAATGGCAAATGTTAGAAGGGCTGTAGGGAAAAAAGCAATACCAGCACAGAGTTGGTGGAGTAAAATCATCCAGCCAAGGAAAATTTGGAATTGAGCATACCATTTGACCCAGTACTAAATAGTAACTATTTGGCCCGTTCCCCAATGAAATCAAAGAGTAAAAAAGTCTATGTGTATAAAAATATTCATAGTAGCTATCTTCATGGTAGCCAAAAATTAGAAACTAAAGGGCTACCCTCTTGTACTAAACTAACTGTAGTATATAAGATTATCTAGTCATATGATGAAATATACAATTTCAGAATAAATAAAATTTATGAAATGATGTAGCCAAAGTGAGCAGAATTAGAACAATTTACACAAAGGTAATGTTGAGGTTAAGGGGGACCCCAAAAGTCCCAGACAGGTCTCACAAAGCATCTCAAAAGAATTTGCAGGCTTGACCCCATCTCCTAAGCCAAGGGACAAAGTTTATTAAAAGCAATGTGACGCCATTACCAAGCGGACTGAATTCTAAGAGAATCCAGTAAAGAAACAGAACCAAGGAGATACACTTACACAGCTTTCAATCATAGATATGTTAATTCTATAGCTCAAGGATAGGGCTAGGGAATAATCTCCAGATAAATTGAAGGTGGTCTCCAAAATTTGATTATCACTGACCAGATCATGAGTCAGCAATGAATTGAGAAGTAGTCTATTCAGAATCAGACAGACTGAGCATTTCCTGAGGCCAGAAGCTGTCTGACTAAGGAGGGGTGAGAGCCACTTTAAAGCAGACTTCAAAACCAAAAGTTTTAGGGTTTCATATTACATCAGTAAAACTGAAACATTTTAGAATTCCTATAAATGCAATGATAAACTAAGAGTCCCAAAATCGCTAACCTGACAGAAAGGATGAATTTAAAATGAAGAAAAAGACATGCATTTTCAGATATGACTTAAAGGAGGGAATCTTTTGATGGTCTTGAAGGATTTGATTTTTGATTTGCTTTTTTAAAAATTTGCTCAGATTAATTTTTAAAATGCTTGTTATTTCAAAGATAAAAATAATAAAACTATAACAAAACCATAAAAATCACAAAAAGGAAAGGCAACTTGAAACAATCTCAATTTTATCAGTTAAATATATGAACAAAGCACCATATTCTGTTTACAGGAAAGAGTGGTACCTTTTCTCAAGTTCTTACTTGAGAAAAGGCTTGGAATAATTTGCTATAGGGAATCTGATGGTTGTTAAGGGAAAAAGTAAAAGAATTGACATATAGTAGTGATGACCCAATTTATAGTTTGGAACAAATAAAAGGAGACAATATGCAAAGATTTAACCTGGGGAAGCGCCCAATCAGCAATCACACCACAACTCAACAAACCAATAAGTAGCAAAATAACACACATATCCATAACTCAACAAATCAGTAAGTAGCAAAATAACACACAGCACCTTACTAGGCTAGTCAGGCTCTTTGTCAAGGCCATAAAAATAGAGCCATGCACAAAGAGCTGAAAGGGACTGAGAAGTAATCTAATCACACCCTCTTAATTTGCAAATAAAGATACTGAGTCCCATAGAAGTTGAGTGGTGGCGCAAGGTAACAATTCAATCAATGGAGTTTGAATCCAAATACTCTTTCCACTGTAGCATGTTCCCTGGAAATGGTGGTACAATGGTGAGCGCACTAATTTTTTTTCTTTTCTATATAGTCATGTACTTTTATTTAATTGTATTTCATTTTTCCTAATACATGCAAACCTTTCCCCTTTGTAAAACCTTGTGTTTCAAAATTTTTCCTCTCTCCCTCCTTCCCCCTATCCCATTTCTGTCCTCCTCCCCAAGATGGCAAGCAATTCAATATAAGTTAAACATGGAGTATACTAATTGTCAGAGAAGCTCAGCTCAAATTCCATCTTTGATATTTACTTAACCTATGACTTTGGGCAAGTCAATTAATTTTCCTGGGCCTCAGTTTCCTCATTTGTTAATATGAACAGGATTAAAGCTGGTTGACCTCTGGGGTTCCTTTCAGTTCTTGATTTAAATGAGTGAACTACTAATTACCTAAAGCTAAGTAGGGGGATGAAATAGACAATAAAAAACAGAGATGGTCTGGAAAATATTCTCATTTTTTTCTTTTAGATTGCCTTCTTTCCCAAAAAGTATTAATTTTGATACCCTCAACCGCATCTTGAAAAAGACAGACAACAACTCCAAGGTTCAAACTTTTATTCCCGATGCGGGACAGGTTCTTTTTTACTCCCCAATTTGAGAGGCATCTCTATCCTGGGGAGACAGTCCCATTACCTTCCACCCATTTTTCACCTTTCCAGAAAGGAGAAAGGATGAGTTTGGGAAGAAGTCAAGATGAATACTTTGTGGAATACTCTCCTCCCTTCCCCTATCCAACTTCCCTGGTACAGAGGATAACGTCTCCCCTGCATTATATTTTTAGCAACCATTCCTGCTCCTCAAAAACCAAACAGAAAAAAATCTTAAAAAAAAAAAAAAAAAAAGGATCCTGAACAAGAGGCTAGGGGAATAAATGTCACAAAGGTAGTGTTAACAGTCACTACTGTTTCTGCTGCATAGCCTCCTTCCGAGCTGCATCCTGTAGTAGCTGGGTGTCAACTTCATCAGCTGGCAGCTGCACATATCTGACCACAGAACCCCGGATAAAACAGTTTTTCACAGAGAGCTGGATGAAAAGACAAAAAAAAAAAAGACTTCACTGAGAAATCTCTTTTCTCAACCTACTGTAGCCCTTTTCTTTATTCATTTTCTCTAACTCACCATGTGAGGATATTTCTCTGGGTCTGTAACACTGATATCTGTTAGTTTGATGTTGAGATACTAGGGAAAGGGAGAGACACACTATTAATACCAAAACCAGGACCCAAGCTCCTCCCTTCTATCCCTCAGGAAACCTAATACAAGGCCCCCTTTTTCTCACCTGGTCTACAGAGTGCAGGGTCCCACAGATACTGTGAAGGAAGAAGGAAGACTGTATTAGTTAGAATCAAACTCAGAATAAGTAAAGCAGAATCCTTCCTATTATCACCATTTTCCATCCCATTTCATACATGAAATGCAACCACCAAATGGGTCCATGCCAGAATGTTTTCTTGACAGGTAAATCAAGGAAGCTACAGGTGTCAATTACTTCAATTGTAAAGAACCCTTCCACAAAATTTCTTATGCTATTCTCGTATAAAAAGACAGAATAGAAATTAATCATTCAATGCTAGCTTGGAAGAAGTTCCCTAGCAATCTGGTCTTTTTATCCAGTATTTTGGATAAAGACATAGTACTTTTCAGGTGTCATGAAAATGGGAGGAATAGTTAGACCAGATGACAAAGCAAAGATTACAACTTTATAGGAAAATAATTTTAGGAAAATATTTAAGGAAAATATATGACAGGGAGGTCTTTCCATCGAATCTACCCAAATGAAATTTAATAGGGATGTCAAATTTTATACTTCATTTTGACAAATCAATTTTTACAAGCACAAGATAGGGGATATATAACTATATTAAAAAAAAAATCAGAGGCTTAGTTGACTAAAAGCTCAGTGTAAGTCAATCTTGGACTGGAACTTATGGATAGGAATAACATGAAACTCCAGGATAGGGAAATAGCACTATGTGTGACTAGACAACACATAAGGAAAAAAGTGTTGGATTCTGGGTAACCACATGTTAGGAAGGACATTAATAAGCTAATGGGTATTCAGAGAACATCCAGATAAATCAAGGAATTCAAACATTAGGGGTATTTAAAAACCTGAAAAGAAGATTTACCGAAGAGCACATAACAGCTAATTAATATTTGGAGGGTTATTATGGATATTAACTTTGTTTTAATTGGCTCTTGGACAGAACTGGAAGAAATAGGTGGAAGTTACAGAGGGACAAATTGATATTTGATACAAGGAGAAATTTAACATGCCAGGAGCACACATCAAAAGTAGAGCCAGGAAGAAGTGAGACTCCTTCTCAGGAGGTGGATCCCCACTTTAGAATGCATCACAACACATCTGATTCTTGTTCAGGTAGCCAGCCTGTGGTTCCTTCCATATTTTGGGGCTCCTGTAGTTTACCATCCTCTCTCCTGGGCTGAATCTTTCAATTCATCAATACTACTCTACATCACATCACCATGCTCATGTCTTTGGTAATGGTCCTTAGAAGGAAGAAAATCTTTCTAAATGTGCCTTGTTATAAGTATATTAAGCCTTCTTATGGCA
Source organism: Myrmecobius fasciatus (assembly GCA_023553655.1). NCBI lineage: Eukaryota > Metazoa > Chordata > Mammalia > Dasyuromorphia > Myrmecobiidae > Myrmecobius > Myrmecobius fasciatus. The sequence continues at coordinate 110,109 of JAJPUD010000745.1, read as the reverse complement.
CTTGTAAAATAGCAAAAGAATGGAATCATGAGGAAGATCACCAATAGGCCTCTTTCACTCCCAAATATGAGTTATAAATTCTTTATTAAAGTAAAAATGTTCCTGAAAATTGTCCCACCTTAAACCCTTGAAAGCTTGGATCTTATAACACAGAAATGACAAACAAAATCTAGTTGGATACTGAAGGTAAGAAAGGAGAAGGGGAAGGTAAAAACTGGTAAATTTTAATTTCTTCACAGTTTTGCCTATGACTCACTCTGTCCTTTATACAGACCCTACTGTTCAACCCTTACCTCCATGCTACTAACAATTTGTGTTCAATAGCAAAAATGTCAAAGCAAAGAATTCTCATCCATACGATCAATCCATCAGCAAACATTTATTTTAAATGCTTATAATGTGACAAGCATTGTACTAAGTGATAGGGATACAAAGAAAAGAAAAATAGTCTATTCTTAAAGAGTTTACATTCTAATGAGAGAAATGTAAATTTGCACAGGTAATAACATATACACAAAGTATATGGAAGACAAGCTGGAGGGGAAGGCTCTGGTAGCTGAGCAGGATCAGGAAAGGTCTCCAAAGATGGGATTTGTGTGATGTTTAGAAGGGAGCCATACTGAGAGTAAGGAAAATATTCTAGGAATGTTGGACTATTAATGTAAAAGTACCCAGAGAACAGATCCTGGAATGAACAAGATCCAGTAGGCCACAAAATTCTTAAAAAGAGATAATATATAGGAAGACTAGAGAGCAAGGAAAGGGGGCCAAGTTGTATAAAGTCAACAAGCTGTGCTCATTGGCCCTCTGCTCATAGTATTTCCTCTGGAATCCTTTCTACATTCCTATCTCAATTCTATCTCCAAATTCTATCCATCTCTAAATGTTCACATTCCCAGGCTACTGGAATTGACCTTCTCTAAATTCTTTTAAAACACATTTTTGTACACCATATAATCTAGTACCTGGTAATATATTGTCTGGCACTAACCTTGAATTACTCCCTTTTGCAAGACCTGTATCCCTCCTGATCATAAAACTTAAAATTAGGGATTATACCAAATATTCTTGTATCCTTCTCCCAGTACCTACTGCAATGCATAATTATAGAATATTAATTAAGAAGCCTCTTTTGTCAAAAGAATTCTATGGAAATCCAGCAAAGTTGACATCTTCAGTTCTGCAGGAAGACTCTTCATTTGTTCCATATTACCTTAAGTCATTTTTGAGTTCCACGACCACATCCTTTCCCACAAGTGACTTAAAGAAGGAGTAGAAGAGCTGAGGGAAAGAAAAAGGAGGAAAAAATCATGAGGAAGGGAAATGGACTAACCAACCTATTTTCCATTCTCTTAGTGGTGAATTCTTTCCAGTATCTCCATTTGGGGAGAAAAGCCCTCTCATTTTCTGAACTTAAATTACAATGCTGTTTGTTCTCCCCCCTATTCAACCTTTCAGCTCTCTTCTTATGTGTAGTGTACAGTGACTTTCTTTTTGCTTATATTTGTATCCCTGATTAATACTGTGCCTGGTACATAGTAAGTTGCTTTAATACATGACTGTGGAAGAACATTTAGCTGGGATCCAGCCTAATTGTGTAGTGATGTGGAAAGGACGTTGGGCCTAAGAATCAGAAATTAGGTTTTTAATCTCAGCTGTGCCAGTTACTGGCAGTAAAATTTTGGTCAAATCAAGTCCAATTACCACACCTGCAAAATAATAAGTTTCTAAGGTTCCTTCCAGTTGCAGAATTTTATGTTCTATGGTTCTACCAAGTCCTTTCAAGTACAACAACCTTTGTTATTGTTCCACACCAGTACTATTCTCTCTTTAGGACTCAAGGACCATCACCATTTAAAGGCAATAAGGAGCAGAAAGCCTTTCAATTACCAATTATCCAGTGTCCCAAAAGTCTTATTGCTGTTTTGGAATAAAGCTTTTGGAACATCGTGTACTCTTCCCTGTGGGGGAGAAGTGTTTCTAAAGTAGCCAGTATAAGTTATGTAGTACATGTGGATAGAAGGCCAGACTTATAGTGTGAAAGACCCGAATTCAAATCTTGCCTAGCAGTGTCACCACCATCTGTGCCTGGTTTTCCTCATCTGTAAAATGGGGATGATACTACCAGCAGATAATTAGCATATGTAAAGCGATATCTATACACTTGTTAGCTATTTCAGTATCAACAATTCATTAGGTAATAAACCACCAAAGGATCATGAATTTGGAGATGAAAGGAAGCTCGGTAGGAGTGTGGAATGGGGGGTTTAACCTTTTAATTTTAACCGAGGGCCTAATCAGGGGGAGGTTATATGCCCCAGGTTCTCCCGAGAGGGTGGTCAGGGGCTCAAATCCCGGCTTCTTCCCATTGCTAAACCTCGCACTCTTCCCAGCTTCCCCGAGAGCAAGTGCAAGACAGGAAGAGATGGTTCTCCCCATCCCGTCCCAGTCTCCCTCCTCCTCCCCCGCGCCCTTTAACCGATTCCACGGTCTCCGCGGGAAGTGGTATCTATGACATCACAGCCCTTACCATTATCCTCGCGCCGCGGTTCGGTTCCAGGAGAGGAGGGGGGACGACTTAACTCGGGTTTTGGGGAAGTGTGGGCCGCGTGAGAGGCTCCCTGCCACCTAAGTCGGAGCCCAGGGGTCGCGCGCTATAGCGGGGCTGGGGTGAGGGCAAGTGCGCACGCGCGGCGGAAAGCGAACAGCGCGAGAATGAGCGAGACGGGGTGATAATGGGAGAGGAGGTAGTAGCTGATTTGAAGCGCGGAGTCAGCTTCCAGCTTTACGATCTAAGAAGGGGAAAAAGCTTGGAACCTGAGAATTGAGACGGAACCTGGGCGAAGTTTATTTTCTCTTACCTTATTCCAGAATCTCACCGCGCTGGCGCGTTTTGGGCTAAAGGGCTGGAGTCTCTGAGGTCAATTTGGTTAATGAAAACTATTCAAATATTGCCCTGTGCGTTGCAGATGTAAAGAAGGGAGCGGGAATTAAAATGTACCAATCAGGTGATGTGTGAAGAAATTATTTGCTAAGAACATTCACGCAACATTTGTGTTCCTGATGTATTTAAGGCACGGTGAATCCAAAGATAGATTTCTCATTTAATCTTCACCAGAATCCTATGAGAGATGCAGTGCAAGTATTAACCACATTTCATAGATGAGGAAACAGACCAAGTTTTTGTCTTCTACCAGCTCAGACTGCTAGTAATGGCAGAACTAGGATTCCAAAACACATTCTGGGATTTTTTTTCACCACAATTGGGTGACTTGTTTGTAATAGTTTACTTTTTTTTTTTTTTAAATAATCTTCAAGGTTCTGTCTTGGGCTTCTTTTTATTCTATACCATTTATCTTGTCATCTCCTGTGGATTCAATTATCTCTATGCTGTTAATCCCTAGATTTAATTTTTCAGCCCTAACCCCTCTCCTGAACTCCGATTTCTCATCATTAGGTGTCTATTGGACACCTCAAAATGAATATTTAATTTTTTAAATGATGTCCTTTTGTGTTTTTTAACATTATCACCTTCTCTCTCAATATTTTTAAAAGAAAAAGAAAAATCAGTATAACAATACATCAAAAAAGTGAAAAAATACACTTGCAGACTTCCCATTTCTTTGCAAAAGTAGTATGTGTCTTCCCATTTCTTTCAAGCCATACTTTTTCTTTATAATTCTGAAATTTCAGAGTTTACAAAGCCCTTTCTGCTGGAGGGTTTTAATCTCTCCCAGATCTGTCTGCTATGAAGAATAGTTCCCTGAGGTTTAAGAAAAGCACATGGAATTTATCTCAACTGGGATGTCTGTGAGTCCTATAAGGGAAAAACATATGCTAACTTTTGAATTATAGTGAGGTTGTTTTTGTACTAGTACTCACTGTATTGATCCCCACCCAACAAAACCTTTAAAGTGGGCCAATAATTCTTCCTTCTCCAGCTCCTATATATCGTAACTAGTGTGATGGGACAATTTTGCAAAACTGTTCAATGTTTCCTTGACTTCTCTCTTTTGTCTTCTTGAGCATTCATGTATGAAGATGCAACCACATATGTACACACCTACAAATGGGTGTACTATCCATGTCATGCATATTTAACAAAACACAGATATTAATATTTATCTGATTAGTGGTACTCATGCTTTTTGGTTTTGCATGTACAATAGAAGACAAATTCAACTGAACTGTCTTCAGCCTTACCTTTCCTCACATGATTAGTTGCCAGGAGTTCTCTATAGAAATTCTTCTCTTCAAATAAATGTTCGAATATATATTCTTCATAGGTCTGCCAACTCTGGTTGCCTTAATCCTGGTGAGTGGTTTTGAGTTTTTGCAGGAATTTGTGTACTACAGCTTTCCCTTTGATAAAGACCAAGTTAAAAAGCCACAACAAAAGCATAATCTAATACTGGTACTCCACTTATTAAGGCTCTCCCTCCCCCCAAACTTCCTTGTATTTAACTTGTTTACCAATATTTGTATTTAGTAACTTTGGTTTTGCTGTGTATATCTATATATGGACTTGCTTCCCCTCCCCCCATTAAATGTTCTTAGATATATTCATTTTTCATTCTTATATATCCTTGACCTGGGACAGAGCCGGGAACATAGTAGGTTATTAATATTTGATTCAAATTCCCCAACGTTGTGTCCTGGAGTCTCTTTTCACTCTCTTTATATTGCTTGTTAGTATCTTTGTGCAAATTCTGCCTCATGAACAAGACATGAAATTGGTCCTTTTCAAAAAATGAGGACAAATAACAATGCTCTTCTTAAATTTGTTTTGCTGGTGAGGGCACGATCATATTCCTAGTTAGTCAGATTAAAACTCAGATATTCTTAACTCATTCTCTCATCCTTTAATTTGTTGAAAGTCCTGTTGATTTTATCTTTATAACCACTTATATATGCTCCTTTCTCTCCTTTTACCTTCCTTCCCATCATTTTAGGCCAGTTTGTTTTCACTTTACAATAGCCTGCCAGATGGTACCCTTGCCTTGTTTCTCCCCACTCTTAATATATCCTACATTCTTTTGTCAAATTGATCTTTCTAAATAACAGGTCTTTTATATCCCCATCGCACTTCCCTCTCCCCCATTCAAGAAACTTCAATGGTTCCCTGTCACTCCAGGATAAAATATAAAATCCTCTAATCTTGCACAATGTCTCCATTTTTCAGTCTAGTGACACTAGCTTCCTTATTCTTCCTTGAACAAGATCACAACTCTTAGTATGCCTGGAATGTTCTCCATCTTCCCTTCCTGGCTTCCTTTGGGTCCCAGCTAAAATCCCACCTTCTACAAGAAGCCATAGCTTCCTTAATGTTAGTGCCTTTCCTCTGAAATTATATCAGATTTATCCTGTACACAGTTTGCATGTATTCTCCCCCATTAAACTATGAGCAAGTAGAGATTAGTGTTTGGGGTTTTGTTTTTGCTATGATTTTATTCAAATTCCCATTATTTAGCATTGTGCTGGGCCCATATTGAGTACTTAATAAATGCTGTTGACTGCCTCCTATTGCCACTAGACATGGAGCAAAAGAAGTGGGACAATTGCTGTTGCTGAGTCTTTGAGGAAGAAAAGAAGTCTGAAAAACAAAATTGAGAGAGCACATTGCAGTCTTTGGGAGTATTTCATTTGAATGGAAGTAGAAGATGGCATAACAAGTTCGGGGTAACAAATTAGTAGTCCAATTTTGCTATTAAGAGTATATAAAGGGGAGTAATGTGAAATAAGGCTGGGAAGCTAGAATGCCGTTCATTTTTTTTTAATTAATTAATTTATTTTTAAACAACTGAGGTTAAATGGCAAAGCTACTAAGTGTTTAAGTGTCTGAGGTCACATTTGAACTCAGGTTCTCCTGATTCCAGGAATAGTGCTCTATCCACTAGGGAATCTAGAATGGAGTCAGCTTGTGGAATATCTTAAATGAAGCAGCTTGCATTTTTGACCTCCAGGTAATAAGGGAATTACTGAAGGTTTCTGATAAAGGGAGTATCACAATGAGGCTTGTGTTTACTAATTTTTTAATATTGTAAGACAAAAAGGACTGGAAAAAAAGATGACTAATTAAGCAGTTACAAAAATATAGATGAGAGATTACTGAGGTTGTTGTGGCTACATGAAAGTACAGAATATAAGAATGTGAGAGATCTAGAAACACAATGGCTATGACTTGTTAACTTTATTGGATATGGGGAGTAAGTAAGAGTGAAGAATCTGGAATGACTGCAAGGTTTCCAACCTAGGTAGCTAGAAGTATTATAGGGCAGTTAACTAAAATAGGAAATATTAGAGGAGGTGTGAATTAGAGAGAAATTCACACTGGTAGGAAGGGATGAATTTCTTTTTGAACACATTAAATATGAGAGACAATGGTGGCATATTTGGATATATATACATTTCACAGGAAGCGACTAGAATTGTGACAAGAAATTTGGAATGGGTTTACAGATTTGGGAATTATGAATGTAGAAACAATAATTAATGAAATGTCCAAGGGAATTCATGCAGAGAGGAAAAAAAACAAAAAGGAGACCCAGAACAGTCTTAGGAAACTTTTACAGAAAGTTTTTCTGTAATGATCAGAGAGGAGAAACAGGAGAGTGCAATGTCATGGCAATATTTAGAAGTAGCATGAAAAAATACAGAAAGATTAAGGAGACTGAAGACTAAGTAAAAAATTTGGATTTAAATATTGGCTTCATTACTTATGTGACTTTGCCTAACTACCCTCATCAATCAGACACATTCATTCATATTAATCTTTCACAGGTACCATGCTTAAGAGTCCCAAAATATCACACCTTTTTCTTTAAGCACAAATTTATTGAGCAATAAACAACTCAACTCCCTGGATGGAAAACAAAATCCAGGGCCAGATTAAAAATAAACAGAAATTCAAATTCACCTAACTAGTCCAAAAAGGGCCTTGTTATTCTAAGAGTACTACTCCAGTGTCCAAACAGGATTGTGAGATGTGGAAACAGAAAAGTAATCCCCAAAATCCTTTTAGGATGGTCAAGGACAATTGTGATACAGATGGAGTCAAATTCAGAAGGCACAACTGGTACTGGGGAAATGGAGCAAGAGGCAAAAAATGGTCTAGAGGCTAGAAGGGTTCTCTAATCCCACATGGATGAGGCTTTTTAATCTACTTCCTCAATAGTGGGGCCAGAGTGGGGTCCTTTGGGAGGAACATATCCACAAGTGCTGCCCATGCCTCCCTCACATCCTTGATAGAGCTTAGTGATGATAGGATTACACACCTGCTCTAATTCTTTCCTTTTATGCTCATACTCCTCCTTCTCAGCTAGTTGATTGGATTCCAGCCAGGAAAGAACTTCTTGGCATTTATCTAACACTTTTTTCTTGTCATCTTCACTGATCTTTCCCTTCAAGCTTTCCTCACTCACTGCATTCTTCATGTTGAAGGCATAGGACTCTAAAGCATTTTTAGCAGCAACTTTCTCCCTCTGGGCCTCATCTTC
>JAJPUD010000745.1:78295-97613 GCA_023553655.1 Myrmecobius fasciatus | reverse complement strand
GAAGATGAGGCCCAGAGGGAGAAAGTTGCTGCTAAAAATGCTTTAGAATCCTGTTCCTTCAACATAAAAAGTGCAGTGGAAGATGAAGGCCTGAAAGACAAGATTAGTGAGGAAAACAAGAAAAAAAATGCTGAAGAAATGCCAAGAGGCTATCTCTTGGCTTGATGCCAACCAGCTGGCTGAGAAAGAAGAGTTTGAGCATAAAAGGAAGGAGTTAGAGCAGGTGTCTAACCCTATCATTACTGGTCTTTACCAAGGAGCTGGTGGTCCTCCTGGGGAAAGTTGTGGGGCTCAGTCCCAGCATTCAAGTTCTATTGAAGAGGTGGATTAGTTGTATTTTCTTCCAGTACTTGACTATGTTACACGTCTGAGATTTTGGGAATTTGGGAGATCTTTCCTGCCATTATGATTTTGCTCCTTTAAATTCCCTATCATGCTTATATAATAGTGAGATATTATAGACTTACGTCCTTTTAATAAATGTTTCATGTTGTTTTGTTTTGTTTTTTAATCCTTTTCCTGAGTTCGGGAGTGAATTAACAGTTATGCACTTGTTTATAACTCATTTTTATTTTTATTTTTCATAGTTAATGACTTAGAAAATAAGAAAAATAAACTATCAAAATGAATCATTAGTGTCCTTTTTGGGGGGGGGGTCTACTTTTGCCTAAATAGTAAAAATTTCTGTTGATTAAAGGTTTGGGTGAAATGGCAATGGGATTATGTAAAACATGCTTTTCACTAAGAAGCAGTTTCTGAGGGAAGGTTATAATGAATTTGGTGAGTGGAAGGTACCTGGTTTGTGGGTAGATTAGTGAAATAGATCAGAGTTTGGAAGAAGTGGGGAGAGCTAAGGGAAAGACCTTTGAATTCTGAGAAGGAAATAGGATCTTTGCTGATAAAGGACTTTGGATTTAAAAAAAGGGGGGCAAGAGTATTTTTAGATCTGTTCCCTAAATGATTAGAATGTAAAGAGCCCTAGGATTTAAAGGTGGGCCCCCTTATTTACTTGATCCTGTATCTTAGTTTTCCTTTAATAGGGCTATTCTAAGAAATAGTAGGTAGTGTAGACTGTAATAATCCTGGGTCTGGGAGTTGAGGATATAGGTAAATCGTTGTAGTTGGGAATAACCTTTAGATTGGAGTGAGGATGGGGCTTGAGGGTATGAGAAGGAGGTTGATGGGAATAAGTTGAACCAAGGGGTTGAAGGTACAAGGATGACCTTCAGTCACTGACAGTAAAACACTAAAAAGTTAAGGGAAGTAACACTTGAGCAAGCATGGGACCCAGAACCACAGCAACACAAGCAAAAAATTCCTCTCAACCTACCACATTCCTGGTATCTGGGATTTCCTAGCAAAGGATAACTTTTGTCAAAATACCCAGAAGGGAAGATGGTTCCTAAAGAACAAAAAACTATCATGGATTTAGAGCTTTCAGGGTGAATGAGATGGGAAACTGAGGACTCCTCAGAATAATGATTGTGAGAGATTGGTAGGGTTTTTCATTGGGGATCCTACTGCAGGAAAAGAGATAAATGGTGGCTTTTTAGAATATCAAAGGCAGACCAGAACCTATCTGCTAGTTACTGATTTGAAAAAGGGTCTGCTTGATATCTGAGGGACTTGAGTGGGCAGGAAGTGCTTTGTTCTGGAGATTGGCAGGTCCTGAGAATGGACCTCTCTTTCTCTCTATATAAGTATGGGCTCAGGTGAGAAGGGGGTGTGCATTCCTTCCTCTCCTTGGCTCCGCCAGGAGAAGAATGACTGTCCCAAGGAATTTTGAGAAATTCAAATAAACTTCTAATCTTCACTTTGAGAAGTCTCTGAGTAATGATTTGGAATCGGGAATCATATTTTTATCCCACACAAGGGGAAACTTAAAAAACTAGTTTATTCAGTTGCATGCCTATTACACAGTGTTGGGAAGCACAGCTAGGATTTTAACTCCCATTCTTTTATCTTGCACCACAATTTCTTATAGAGTCCTGGGATGCAATCCTGGAGAGAGGAACTACATTTATCATTGAATGATAAGAAATATCCCAAGTTTCTGGCTAAAAAGACAATATTGGGCATATTATTATTTGGGAAAAAGGGATAGAAATTGTCAGTTGTCTGAGTAAGGAATATTTCTTAAATTGGGAATCAGGGAGCTGAAGCTTCCACTGTACCTGTAGCTAAGATCCCAACCAGGTAATAATGAGGTTTCCCCACAATCCTCACTACAAGCTAGTAAATCCAGATCAAGTTGAGGACTGTGCCTATCAAGGCCTCCATAATTTTCAATTCCCATCTAATTTTATAGGAAAAATCTGAGCATTCCTGTGGAAAAAAATTATGTTTTTGATTGCATCTGTATCTGTATTGATGTGTTGTACCTGCTTGTACCAGTGTGGTTTATTTTCTCAATTCCTTAGTATGTAGATGTTTATTTCCAGGGCCAAGTTCATTTAAAACTTTAAAACCCTTTAATTCAAAAAAGTTTAGAAAAATCTTTGTTTATAGATAGAATTACTTAGTTGAATATAGCATGGAGTAGTGAATATTTCTACTGCAAATTCATATAAAATATCTACTAGTATGGAGGAATGGACAAAAAAAAAAAAAGACATTTTCTGTCCAGGCAACTAAAGAGGTATAGGGTTTAGACAATGTTTTTGTTTTATTTAAAATTTTTCACTCTAAAATTATTGTTATCCTGCTTTGCAGCTTGAGAACAGAGACATTTGTCATCCAAAAGTTATTCCCACTAGGTCATAATATGGCCATGGTAACCTATAAAATTATTTTACACAAAACATTTATAAACTCAAGATTAAAATTAAAATTGCCAAAATATTCATTAAAAAGTCCAATAGTTATGGGTCCACAATGTTTCAAAAGTGGAGTGCTACCTCATTAACTGTAGTGGCAAAAGGGCGGGGATGGGTAAGTACTGGTGGATATGCCAGTTCAAAAAAAATATGCCCAAATATTACTCCAATTAGAGAAAAATTTGATTAATAAGTAAATTTTTTAAAATTAGTACTTTTAAAACTAAAGTAAACCCTATGGATGTTAAGCCTATCAAAACATTAGCATTTAGGAGAAAGTAAATATTTTTCCTCATATATGTTATTAAACATGATTATTAAGTTCCTTGGCCAGCTAATTAACTCAAAATGTTGATGTAATATTATATAATCTAACCACTATATAAATTTTTTGTGAGGAAATATATATAAAATATTGGGTTATACCTAAAAACTAATACTTTACAGACACAATTGTAAAAAGTTGTTTTCTCTAGGCTTACCAACCAAATCAGTTGGTGAGGAGATTCCAAACTTAAGCACCAGCTTCTTAAACTGGGTCTCAACTTCATGGGGTCCTTGTAACTGAATGTGTAGGTCATGAAATTATAATTATCAGTAAATGTTTGGTTTGTATATCTATTGTATATACTTATATAATATAAGGGTCACATAAAGATTTCTTGAAAAGGGTTCTCAAGTAGAAAATCCCCCCCCCCAGGCAATTGGGGTTAAGTTGCCCAAGATCACACAGCTAGGAAGTGTTAAATGTCTGAGATCAAATTTGAACGCAGGTCCTCCTGACTTCAAGGCTGGTGCTCTATCCACTGTGCCACTTAGCTGCCTGCAAGTAAAAGAAAATTTAAGAAGCCCTACTTTAAGCCATTGATTGACTTCTGGAAATTACAGTTATAATGGGGGAGGGAGAAAGCAAGAGCTGTTGTTTTAGTTAGGTCCAAGGGCTTCAGTGGACCTAAGGGACAGGAACTAGAAAGGGAATGAAGAGTGGTGGGATATTCCAGTGGTGAGATAGAATTGGTGATGGTTTTATAGTGGAAGAATAGGAAAATTATAAGATCATAGAAATAGAGCTCAAAGGACCTCAGGAATCCTCCGGAATAGCTTTGTTGCAGAGGAGAAAATTCCTGTGGCCCAACACCAGCATGGTGTAATGGAAAAGTACAGAAATGAGGCAAAAGACCTGAGTGCTGATTCTAATTTCACCAGTATTTGCTATGTAACCTAGACAGCCTCTTTTCTCTATAAAATGAAGATTAGGCTATATGATTTCTAAGGTCCAATTGTTCTGACATTCTTTGATCCAGAAGGCTCATATGCCAGACCCACTTAATTTAAAGGCCTTCCTGGATATACACTGATAAACCTGAATTGTCATTCTGAAGTATTTATATTTGTGAACCTTCCATATTTTCATACTGCTTCTATTATAGAACCTTGCCTGATCATCTCTAAGGAATGATTTTTCCTTCCTTAGAACTTTGAAAATATTTTGCTTGTGCCCTTCTTACTATGTGTAGGTAATGGTCTGTTTTGCAATGCAGTTATTGATTAGTTGTGTATGTGGCACTGGAAAGCACAAAAGACTTGGAATTAGGAGACTTCAATTCAAATCCCGGCTCTGATATTTACTAGCTTTGATTGGGCAAATCACTTAACCTGTGATTCATCTTCTAAAATGCAGATAAAATAATTGTTATAGTACCTCCCTCAAAGTGTTATCATGAGCAAAGGGATTTATAGAAGGGAATGATGTACATGTGGGTTATTATGTGTGTGAAATATTGTGCATTTTGATACAATCCAGGACCATTGTTTCAGCTATTAAATAGCTCGAAGACCAAGCTGCAGGCTCTGTATAAGCCACAAGGTTATGCTCTCAACACTCCAATTTCTAAGCTTAGCAGGGATCTTACTTGACAAGTTCTAAGTCCCAAGTCCTTTTGTACATACATGAATAGGATTTATTTATCTGAACTCTTTTAATCAAAAAACATTTTAAGTGCCTACATTGTGCTAAGTGGTAAGGTTACAAAAAAGGAACTAGTGTATAATCAAATGTGGGAGACAACATGCAAATAAATATATACAAAGCATGCTACATACAGAATAAACAGGAAATAGTTAATAGAAGGAAGGCACTAGGATTAAGATGTATTAAGAAAGGTTTTCTGTAGAAAATGGGACTTTACTTGGGACTTAGAAGTAAGCCAAAGAGGTCACTAGTCAGAGAGGAGGAAGGAGAGCATTCCAAGTTAGTAAAAAAAAATATATATATATATATATGCCTGGAACCTAGAGATGGAGTATCTTGTTTCTGTAACAGTCAGAAGACTGGTGAACAAGTCCCTATGGTAATAAGAAAGGGGTGGGAGGGAGCAGTAAAGGGAGAATATTGAGTTTAGTTTTGGATATATTGAATTTAAAATGTCTATGGGGTTTGGGATGTCTGAAAGTGATGTAGCTGATGTAGACACTAGAAGATGGCAGGCACCAAATACTGGGGTCTGGTCATGTGAAGAATTCACAATGGCTATTCTCTCTGACAAGGTAGGTTTATTTGAGAGAAGTTACAGACAAAATGAAAGTACACAATAGACAACAGGAATGGTAAATATGGGAAAGCATATATTGAGATATCCACGGTAAAAAAAAATCACTGGACAGTCACGAGTAATTGAAAAATTAGAGAGCGTTTATTTGCCGGGCCCGGTGACTGAACCCCCAGACAAGCTAGAAGGATTCAGTGCTGAGCCTGGTAGCCACAGGTTTTTTTAAGAGCACTGACCACTTCTCCCCCCATAAATGTGCAGTTAAACATTGATTTCTTACTAATATAATAAAGAAGTAACAGGATTTGAGGCATACATTGTAAAATACTGATACATCATCTGGGTCAATACACCTGGATCAGAGCAAACTACCTACTTCTCTTATTAAGTTTGGGCAAACATACTGTGGATTAAACCCATTTCTCTCATTGTGTGATGTAAACAATCCTTGGACCCTGGTTGAGTAAATGCTATCAGGAAATTCCTAGGCTCCTTGTGAGGTAAACATTCCTGGGACCCTTACTGAGCAAATACCATTAAGGAATTCCTAGGCTCTTTGACCTAAAGAGGGGAAGGTTTGGATCTGTCCATTTCAATATAAAACAAGTTCCTTAACAGAGTTTACAATTGCCCAGGAGAAAGAACACCCCATGAGGTTGGGGCATGCTCTTAGCTAGCAGCCTTAATCCTGAAAGGGATTTAGCATCCTAAAAGAGCTATCTATAAGGAAGAGAAGTGAGGTTAGGAGAGATACCGTGTGGCATGAGGTAGGGGCAAAGGGAAAGACACCATGAGGCAGACTACCATCAACATGATATGGGTCATAGGTAGATTTATAGGGAAAACTTAGCTGCAGGGACTTGATATAACTTGGATTTCTATTACATCTACAGAGATGGGATCACCAAACTAAACTGATCTCAATTATCAGAGCCTTCTTCCTGCCTGCCCCAGGAAGTAATTTTATCCATACTTTTTTTCTGCTCACCACACCTATCATTCAGGACCTCATCAAAAGGAAGTTGGAGGTGCAAAGCTGAAGATCAGCAGAAATATTGGAGCTAGAGGGATAGATTAGAGAAACACCTGCATGTGGATGGTAATTATATCTATGGGAGTTGATGAGATCACCAAGTGAAGTAGCATAAGATCTAGGACAGAATCCTGAGGGACACTTATGGTTAGAGAGTGGGATCTGCAGAGAATCCTACAAAGAAAATAAAGAAAAAAATGGTCAGATAGGTAGGGCAAGAACCAGGAGAGAGTGGTGCCTCAAAAATACAGAGAGGAGAGGAGAGTGTATCAAAGAGGAGATGTTGATTAACAGTGTCAAAGGCTCAGGAGAATGAGTGGGTGGGATACAGCTTCTAGAGGAAATACAGCAGTGATCCTGAGGTCCCCTGACCTTGAGTACTATTATTCTAAAAATCTGTCTGTCAATGATTCTAAAGTCTTCTGGCTTTAGGATAGTCTTACAAACATTACTGTCAGATAGATAACTTGTTGATCAGTAACAACCAAGTTCTTGAGACAATAGTGAATAGATCATCTCTCAGACCTCTAAGCCTTAAAATTAGCAAATAAAAACTGTGAAGGTCTGGTCTAACTTTGTCCTATAAATATATCTTCTTTCTCTTGGTTCTTTGCTAAGTACTTTTGGAACTAAGCCTGCTTCAATTGGTGTTACAATTACAGTCAATTCTGCCTCTTGACTTGGAGATGGGTTCAAGCCTGCAAATTCTTTTGAGATACCTCCAGACAATAGTCTGTGATCCCAACCCTTTGGGGTCTCCTTTTGAACTTCAACTGGAGGATTGAGAAAAGGCCATTGTATTCAGAAACTAAGAAAGCTTTTGGAGAGAGTAGTCTCAGAGGTTGAGTATACATTTCAGGTCAGAAGCCAGGTTTAAGATAAGAGTGAGAGGAGAGAAAATACAGGCACCTATTATAGATAACTTTTTAAAGAAGTTTAACTAAAAAGAAGAGTTAAAGGAGAAAAGAGGTTGAAGGATCAAGTGAAGTTTTTTGTTTGTTTGTTTGTTTGTTTTTCCCAGGATGGGGGAGAGGCAAATAGTACACAGGAAGTTAGTAGACAGGGAAAGACTGGAGATAAACGATAAAGTGAGGATGACAGAGGAAACAATCT
Source organism: Myrmecobius fasciatus (assembly GCA_023553655.1). Lineage (NCBI taxonomy): Eukaryota > Metazoa > Chordata > Mammalia > Dasyuromorphia > Myrmecobiidae > Myrmecobius > Myrmecobius fasciatus. Next base: position 90,102 of record JAJPUD010000745.1, on the reverse strand, counting down.
GTTGGAAGAGACAGGATGGAATGGGATCACTGAACAAATAGATTAGGCTTGGTAAGAAGTAAGGCCACTTCATAACATAAGATAGAGGTGAGAGAGGAGAGTGGAAGAAGACACTTAAGTGATAGAATATTCAGAAGAGGGGAGAAGAGGGAGTTCATGGAAAATAGTCTTTTTTTTTTTCCTGTAAAATATGAGGCAAAATTCTACACTGAAACAGTGGGAAAAAGAGGAATCATTGGAGGTTTAAGATGAAATGAAAAAAATTTGAAAGAACTGATTGGAAAGTAGGATAGTGAGAGACATAGTAGCATTGTTCTGAAGCAGTGAAGGTCCAATTGAGGTTATGATGAGGTCAGGGTAGCAGTTCCTAGTTCCAAATAAACATGTGACAAATCCACAATGACTATTCTTTTTGCCAAAAGGTAGGTTTATTTAGGGAAAGAAGTTACAGACAAAATAAGAAATAAAATAGGCACCAGTGTGGCAAATATGAAATAGAGTTGGGAGAGCAATGACATTATCAAGGAAAGGAATTTAGAGGAATCAGTTCATTAAAGGAATATGACATGAGGCCTGAGCATGCCATTGACTGGCAGGTTTCATTCACAGAGGAGTTTAGCAGACTAATTAGAGTTAGCTAGAGTCAGGAGAAAGATGACATTAAAGGAAAGACACTAATGAATGAAATGGGAAACTGAGGACTTCTCAGAATAAAGACTGTGAGAGACTGGTGTGGTTTTTCATTGGGAATCACTAACTAGAATACTGCAGGAAAGGATTAAATGTGGCTTTTTAGAGTATCAAAGGCAGACCAGACTTTGACTGGCAATCCTATTTGCAAGAGGTCTGGTAAATATCTCTGAGAAGTGAGCCGGAAATACCTTATCCTGGAGATTGGCAAATCCTGGGAGCCAGTGGCTCTCTCTCTCTAAAAGCATCTGTTCAAACTAGAAATGCCACCCTTATTCTCCTCCCTGGCTTATCTCGGAGGAGAATGATCATCCAGAATTTTGTGAGATTCTAATAAACTTCTAATCTTCATTTTGAGAGATCTCTGAGTCATGATTTTGAGTTGGGAGTCACATTTTTATCCCACACACAAGAAGGAAAGAAAAAGAGTGGCTTCTAGTTGGCTTAGTCCTGGAAAGAATTTAGCACAAATCATCATCATGAGCAGATCTTTTATAGGCGAAATATAGTCTTGAGAGTTTCTCAGGGAAACCAAGGAAGTAAAGGCAGAAACTCAGGAGGGATCAAGGAGCCAGATGGAATGCTAATGAATATCTCAAAGGTTCTTTAAAAATGCACAGTAATTGGGGGATAGATAAGGGAGGGTGATAAAGAATTCCATTTGCACAATCACTTTATACAAACTATGCCTGATAATAGCTGGCTGAGCTGCTTCCGGACTAGGGTAGATGGTACATTATCAGTATAACATAATGGAGAGAAGAGGAGGGGGGGGGGGGGGGGGAATGACCTAAGAAAGAATTAAGTAATTAAGGGATCTTTTGGTGACATCACTACTCTAGGGTATGCTCCTAAAGTATTCAATATGAAAATTTTCAGCAGTAATTACAATTTAGAGAGGCAGAAGGGTCTATCTAGTACAGTGGTATCAAAATCAAATAGAAAGTGGGAGGACTAGACCATACAAAAAGGATATCTGTGGGTTGCATAATGACTTAGAAAACCATGTGTTAACATTATCTATGTTCTATTGTATTTTTATTTATTTTGTTAAATATTTCCTGGTGAGTGGGACAGGTGCTAGACCCCCTTCCCTAAATTAACTAATCAGGGACATCTTCAGGTACAAAGAGAAAGCATTTATTTAGTCCCTGCAGAGCACATACAGGAGGCATCTCAGCTCCCAACATGTCCTTCCTTTGCCTGACAAGCTGGAAGCAGAATACCCAGTTAAATAGCAAAAGACCCAAGCCTTTTCATTGGACAGACTAAAAGGAAGTAACCATCACTAACCAATGGTCACCATTGTTGCCTGCTTCCTGTGGGTCACATCACTTCCTGTAACTTCCTGTCACTGACTTAGGGTCTGACCTTTAAATATCTCTAGGCCTTGAGATCATATAGCTTCTTGCAGTCTGGGGCCCAAGGCCTGATCTGCCAGACCTTTGGGAATAGGGATGAAGTGATTTAGGCCTAGACTCAGACTTGTTGAGAAAACTTACCCAGTCAATCCCATTCACTAGTTATATTTTAATCTGGTTGACAATTCTGCTTTAGTGGATAGACATAAACTGGAACCAAATCAGAAAGATATGGATTCAGATACTGTTTCTGATACAAACTGGTTGACTGAGTAAGTCATTTAACCTTCCATTATTCCAGATAACTGTCTAGGGCCTAAAAATTGCATAATTGCATTGTCAGAGTGAATCTTTTTCTAGGAGTTCCCTTCATAGATAAAATCATAAGTACCTAATGTAATATCAGAGAAACTGAGGCAGAGATTGGTTTTTAAACTTAATGTGGAGAGTTTAGGCTAGCCAACTGAATGGGACTCTTGTCCAAAGCCTTCTGCCCAGATAAACCAAGACAGGGAATTTATATAGGGTTTTAGCTAACTAAAGATTACAAGCAGGATACAGAAGTTGAGAATGCAATTAGTCTAATATTTTGCAGCAGTTATCTTTAAATTAAAAATGATTTTTAAAGTGGGTTGTGAGTGAAATGGGGTTTTTAAGGTGTGTGGGACAAAGTGCTTAGACTCCCATAATTAATTGCTCAGATGCATCTTCAGATACAAATAGAAAGCATGTATTCAATCCTTGGAAGGAGAGGTCCAAACACACTAACTCAACAGCCCAGCATAGTGTGTGGCTCCAGGCTGGAAACAGGGAATGGATTAAATAGCAAAACCAACCAAACAACCAAGCAAACAACAACAACAACAACAACAACAAAAAACCAACTGGGACCACAAACCCTGTTCCTATTGATTTTTTAAAAATTCATTGGATGGACTAAAAAGGAATAATCATTGACAAATAGTCAGCTATACTGTCTATTCCTGTTGGTCACAAGACTTCCTGAAGCTTAGACCTAGGATTTGACCTTTTGTGCTTTCCAGCCTCCTGAGAATAGGGGTCATGTGACTTCCTAAAGTTTAGGCCTGAGGTCTGATCCACATAACCTCAGAGACTTTTTTTTTTTTTTTTTTTTTGCTGAGACAATTGGGTTTAAGTGACTTGCCCAGGGTTACACAGCTAGGGAATGTTAAGTGTCTGAGGCCATGTTTGAACTCAGGTCCTCCAGACTTCAGGACTGGTGCTCTATCCACTGTGCCACCTAGCTGCCCCTATCTCACAGACTTTTTGAGAAATCTTCACTTGGTCCCATTCAGAGGAAAGAGGGGAAGGGAAGTAAGGGCAGGATTAGGGATTTAGAAAGGAGTTAGGGTGGAGAACAGATATGCTTACATCCAAAGTGAGCAACTGCAGGATGAGACTGGAGGTGTGTGGAGTATGCTTTTAAATAAGTTAACAAGACAGTCTTAACTCAACCTACCTTTGTGTGGGACAATGGAAACAGAATGAGCTCCATTAAAATTCTACTTCATTCCTGACAATGGAGCTTGTTAAAATTTCCTGCTCCACATCACATACATGATCAAAAAGGACCACATGTACTTGTTACTACCACTATGTAGTTATTAATAAAAATAAACATTATCATATATTAAGAGTACATCCTCAATATAATAAAAAAATGAAGATACAATCTTGAAAAAAGGGGCTAAGGGGCTGAATTATTCCTTGTTAAAGTCTGAAATCATAACTTTCCTCATTTAGTTCTACATTTGCACACTTTTCACACCCAACTTTTATGGGCCCAAGGGAACAGAAAAAGACATCTCATTGCCAACTTTAACCTGTCTGGCGGCTGGGAAAAGCTTTCCATTTCTAGGGTAAATAGGCCCACCATACATATATATATACACTTGAGCCAGCTGCCCTATAGAATTCAGCCAAGTTCTGGTTTCTTCCTTGAATGTATATGGGGTCTGAGATCAAACATTTCAGTAGCCATTCCTCTTGTGTGCTTTATTTCTTGCTCCATAAAACATGGAAATTCTCTTATAGAAACATCTTTTCTTATAGAAACTATCTTAATCTCTTCAACAATGAGATGTTTCAAACCAGTTCCAATTGTTCAGTGATGAAGAAAGCCATATACACCCAGGGAGAGGCCTGGGATCTGAGTGTGGACCACAACATAGCATTTTCACACTCTCTATTGATATTTGCTTGCATTTTGTTTTCCTTCTCAGGTTATTTTTCTTGTAGATCCAATTTTTCTTGTACAGCAAGATAACTGTATAAATATGTATACATACATTCAATTTGTCATATATTTTAACATAATTAACATGTATTAGACTACTTGCCATGTAGGGCAGGGAGTGGGGGAAAGAAAATTTTTTAACAGAAGGCTTTACAAGGGTCAATGTTGAAAAATTACCCATGTATATGTTTTGCAAATAAAAAGCTTTAATTAAAAAAAAAGATATATAAAAAGTGAATTGTAAACTTTAAATTACTATACGAATGTCACCTGTTGTTATTGTTGCTATTGTGTTATTACAACAGATAAAGATATGTTAAAAAAAAAAAGAAAAAGAAAAAGAAACTCTCTTAAGCAACTGCTATTCAGTTAAAAGATTCAGATAGTTCAGCTTTTGAATCCTGACTTTCCTACCCTTTCTTGTCTCTTGACAAAAAAGATACAGGAAATTTTCAAGGAGAAAACCCAAGCTATTTCAAACCTTGGTTACATATGTACAAATTTTAGGACCTTGGATTGCATACATCATAAAAGCAGGGGCCAGATTTTATTTATCTTTTCATTTTCCTTGTGCTTAATGCAATGATTTGCACATAGTAACTGCTTTATATTGTCTGTTGAATCTGTAACTTCTGAATGTTCAGTAGTAGATCAAAGAAACAGTTTGGGGAGTACTGAAGAGTTATGAAATAAAGGAGTGAACAGAACAAAATGAAATCATCTAAGAAAATTTCACGGAAGAGGTGTTTTGAGCCCAGTTTTTGAAAGAAGTCAGAAATATGAATCAGCAAGAAAAGAGAAGAAATTCATCTGAAGAGGACTGGAAAAGAAGTAAGAATAATGCCATGTTTCCCTCCCTTCTACATCACTACTATCAACTGTACTTGGTTATGCTGCATTCACATTATGAAGACATAATAACTAATAGCTAGCTTTATATATGTGTGTGCCAGATACTTTACAAATAATATCTCTAATCCTGAAAAATAGCTGTTATTATCTCCATTTTATAGTTGAGGAAACTGAGGCAGGCGGAGATTAAGTGATTTACCCAGAGTCAGAGAAGCTAATAACTAAGGTGGAATTAGAATTCAAGTTTTTCTGACTTTTGACCCAGTTCTCTGTCCACTGCCTCACCTAGTTGCAGGTAAAAACAGGATATTAAAAGTATTGCTGATTTTAAAAGAAGTGCATTACAATGTTTACTTCATAGTTATAACTTTAAATAATAATTTGAACTCAGATCTTCCTGACTTCAGGGCCCTTGCTCTATTCACTGATCCAGTTGCCCCAATTGGTTTGTTGTTTTTGCTTTTTATTGATTTCACTTAGACGGCCAGGGTCACTGTATTTTTCTCCTAATTGTGCTTACTTCAATCTTATCAGTTCATATAAAATCTCACGTTTTTAAAAATTTCTCAGTTTTGTCCTTTAAAGTATATTTGGGTACATTCACATATACCACCTTTAGTTTTAATTTTTTCCCAACCAATATAGACAATCCACTCCGTTTCCGGTTTGTTTACCATCACAAAAAAACTATTGCTATGACTGCTTTGGATCTTTTGGATACTTTAGGATATGCAGTTTCTGTCGGACCTTCTTGAAATACATGACCCGGATTTGGAGAACATATTTTTCTATATTTTCTATTTTCTATGTATATGATACAACGTTTACACATTTACATAGTGTTATGTATAATCTTTTTTTCACTTTAGTAAAACTGTGACAGAACAAGTCCTGACCAAATCCCATTCCCACAACGGAACTCGGGCCTTGCATCCCTATCTGGAGCTACTGAGGAGAGGAGGCGAAAGTGAAAGGCAAAGACAAAGGAGTGCGTGAGGGCCTACGCCCAAGAGCCAGATAGTTGTTAACTTCTAACCTAAAAGTTTAGCGTCTTTCCTTTTCTTTTCCTTTCTTTTTTTTTTTTTTTTAAACTCCTCCCAACTGTGTACGTTAGTAGGCCTCAGGGGCGGATCTTGGTATGTGCTGTCCACTCCTCTTCCTCCTCTAGCACACTTCCTCTCTGACTGTGGGGACTTTTCTTCCTGGGTTTGGCTCACCAATCTGCCTGTATTGTGTGTGGCTTTGTTTTAATCAGTAAAAATTCTATTACAGATTTCCCTTCCAAATTAAAAATAGGATTGAAAGAGAAGACATTATCAATTTTCCTCTGTTTTCCTTTTTCTTATACTAAAAGGAAAATTGGGAAAAGAGGCTGGCGCTTGGGTTAGGCATTGATTATGGAAGCCTCACCCCTCAAGGTCCTTTTCCTCCTCTTCCACTCTCCTGAGGCTTTAAATAATCGTTTCGTGAGGGTTTCGGTCTTTTCTTCTTCGAGGTCGCGGTCTCTTCGAATTGCCATGCTGCCTGGGCATTGTTCCTTGGCGGCCAAGCCCGCGTTCGATATTCGATCCCCGGCTAATGCTCCCTGTGTTGTCCAGAAAGGGAACACGTGATTATAATGAGAAACCTTTCGGCGGTGTAGGCCTGTGGAACCGAGTGAAGTGTAGTTCTCCCCACACACATTTGGGGCGCGCACATGCCACCCGGACTGTGGAAAAGGACTAGGTCGTAGGTAAGGCCGCAGCGGTGCGAGGGTTTGTAGGGCGGATAACCCAGGGACCTGGACAGGATGATCTACCTTTACAGACTAGAGTTTCTGATGTCCCCGTGACGTCACCATTCGGAACTGATCCAGTCTCAAAAGAGGGAAGAATGGATTTCTACGTTCCCTTTTCTTCTCATAGGTTTAACTTTGCTCTCTTTTCAGGACTAAGGAGCCACGCACAGCAGAGAGCACCTGTAGGTAAGCGACCAGGTGTAAAGGGGATTGATTACGTAGTTGGGGTAAAGGTGAGGCTTTGATTGGCATGATGACCTTAGAGTGGATCTGAGTATCTCCTTGATGCTACTACCGCAGCGCACTGACTCTCTTGGTTGGGATTTGAGTGACTTGGGTCTCTCTATTTTTTGATAAAATTCTCTAAATACTCTTTTTTTTTTTTTTCCTTCTCTCTCTGGCTTCCACCTTCATTATCCATGGTAGGGATTTTAAGCAATAGATTCTACTTAAATACAGAAAAGGTAAGTGCTATGAGTGTTTTCTTTATAGTTGGAAAACTGTCCTGCTTTTAATTTATGATATGTACTATTTCTGTTTGCTTTCAGAAAGAAGGTTCTTTATTCTCCACGGTTCATGGTCACATGGACCTTTGCAAAAGCCTAGCTCTATCTTAGGTTGTACATAATTTAGGTTTATGCAAAATTTGAAGGTTTGTTATACCTTTTCACTTTCCTATGCATCTTTTCATACATATCCTTTCCTTTTGAAAGGAGTACACAGAGCCTTTTTTTCAGTTGAAGTTTTTTATTTTCAAAACATGCAAGGATAATTTGTTCAACATTGACCCTTGAAAAACCTTAATTCCAATTTTTTATCCCTTTCCCAACCCCTGCCTCCCCTAGATGTAAGCTAATATATGTTAAACATGGTAAAAATATGTTAGATCCAAAATAGGCATACATATTTTTACAATTATCTTGTTGCACAAGAAAAATCTGATCAAAAAAAATGGGAAAGAATTCAAACCACAACAAAAAGGGTGAAATGCAATGTTGTAATGCACCTCAATTCCCACAATTCTCTCTCTGGGTGTAGATTGCTCTCATCATCACAAGATCCACAATGCCTTTTTCTCCCTTAACCAGGCTCTACTACAAACTTTCTCCACATTTCTCTCCCAATGATATTTTTCTCCCATTTTCAAATGACATAACATTCTTCATGCCATTTTGTGTTCCCAGAATAATTTCCATCCGAGGACTGCCTCTCTAATGTTCCTAAAAATTGGGAATGATGAGTTTTCAGACTAGAGTCTCTGACACCTGCATTGGAGACAAGAAAACCACTCTGACCCATCCTGGGAATTTGAGACCTTGGATTGTGGGGTAGTCAGGAAGCCATATTCCTGGGTCTTTGATTTTAGCTGTTAGTGTGGGTGTCATTGGGTAGGAACAATTAATAACTTTCAACTCCTGTTATAAAATTCTTTTCTATACTTTCTCTGTTTAGAGATCTGAATTTCTGGAACTTTATCAAAGTGGAGATGAAGATTTTCATTTTATTTCATTTTGCTTTCAAAAGTATTGGTTTTTGTAGCACTTTTAGTAAGGGTGCAAGATAGCATGATGAGATTAGTATTACTACAGAGGCACAGAAAAATGCTTCAGGATTTGAGATTAGGAATGACCTGCTTGAGTTCTCTTATGAAAGTGGCTTTCTCTAGAAAGCAAATTTCCACTTGTACCTGCTTTGCATGTCATACCTATTTACTTACCTGTATTTTGCTAACTAACAGGATTGGGAATACTTATTTTGGGGAAAGGGGGAGGAAAGAAAAGTTAAATAATCATTAATTCTATTATGGATTTTTTAAGGTCCTGTCTGGTTTGTGGTACAGTGTTGCAGATGTTCCAGATCCAAGAAACCAAGGGTTTTTCTATGTGGACCACTAATCAAATCAGGTGGCAAGCAAGCTCTTCAAAGTTTGTTTTTTTCTTTAATTCTTGAATCCCTATTTATTTGTATTGAATTAAAAATGTTTTGTTTTATATATATATATATTTTTTTTTGTTATACCAATTATTTCCCATTGTAACCTCTATCTTCCCATAATAGCAGAATTCTGAATTACCAACATTGTTCTTTCTCTAGGGAGGAGGGGAAGGGAACTAATGTTTTCTGTTCAGGGAAATTGATAGAGATGAGTCATTTTATGTAACAATTAATGGTTGTAAATGATTAATTGTTTTATAGCTTCTTCAAAAATTTGTATTAGTGTCTTTTTAAAAACTTAGCCAACTTGGTTATATGCATGTGTATATGATCGTAATATATGTAAAATAGTAGGGCTAATGGTCATTTGAAGCACTGGAAGGTACAAAGGTAAAGAACACTGCCTCTAAAATATTTCACTCTAGGAGGAGCTTGAAATATGAAGAAAGGAACTGTGCAATTAGATGTGGTATATAATTCAGTCTGTGTGAGTCCTGTACAGAAATTTTAAGGAACAATTAATCATGCAAACTGATAGAAAACAATATATGGTTTCCCAATGTGAACTGTTTTTCAGTAAGCAAATTTTTAGAGAATCCATAGGTTTCATTATATAATTCAGCACAATAAAGTGAGAAAGAATAAATGTCTGATGTCTGTTTAAAAAAAAAGCTGGTTTTAAATATTAAAAATTTTCCATCAAGAAGTGGTGGAAATAGGACTAAGTAGTTTGGGAAAGGGGAAGATCTTTTTTCCATGAAAAAAAAATGTGAACATTTCTTCAAAGAATTGCAGAAACACACTATATTTGGGACATGGTAGACTTGGAAGGTTGACCAATGAAGCTGCAAATGATGCCTAAGAGGAGCTTGGCCCTAGGAAAAGATTCATAACTACCTTGTGATAAGAAATGTAATTGCACTGTGGCAAAAAAAAAAAGATGGTCCTAGAACATCATGGTTTCATTAGTGATTATGAAGAATATAAAGAGATTATAAAGAATATAAAGAGATAAACATAAAGTGGTTCTGGGGGTAGGAATGCTGGTTTCTTCTGAGTAAGGAATTCCCTTTTGGAATTCCTTGGATGAGTCTTAGAGAATTATTTAAGGTACTCAATTGATAAAAAAAAATTTGCTCCCACACATAAGTATATATCAAGTAGGTGAACTATAATCCTGAAATTTATGCTAATTTCGCTCCATCATGATTCATCCATGTTGAACAGCATTTGGCGTTAGTGGTTTGTCATTTCCTTTTCCAGTTTATTTTATAAATGAGGAAACAGTCAAATTGTTGAATGATTTATGCAAGGTCATATAGCAACTAAGTGAAACAGATTTGAACTCTTCCAGAGTATAAGACCAGTGCCATTAAAGCTCTATATGTATATACAGTATTATCATTTTATAGTTATGGAGACTGAGGCAAGCCTTAAATGATTTGCCTGGGTCACAAAGCTGTCTAGCTAGTCATCCTTGGAGGTGGATTAAAATCCAGGCCCAGGATTTTATCCTAGCTGCCTCTAATAAAAGTTTCTCCAAAAGTACTTATGATTACCTTGCTTAATGCTTGATATCTCTAGAGCTATAGCTACATAGGTTGAAATAAAGAGCTGGAAATAAAAGAATTTGAATGATATCCTCTTTGGGTCACAGTTATTATGAAATTAGGGGCTTATTTTTATTCTCATAAGAATAAAATGCATTACATTGTTTTTTCCAGTTTTGTCATGACTCTGTGACCCCATTGGGGTTTTCTTGCCAAAGATACTGGGTTAATTTGCCATTTCCTTCTGCAACTCATTTTACTGTTGAGGAAACTGAGGCAAATTGGATTAAGTGATTTGTCCAAGGTCACATAGTAAGTGTCTGAAACCAGAATTGAAGTCAGGAAGATGAGTCTTCCTTATTTAAGATTCACCACCTCATCACCTACCCTGACCTATGCATTAAATAATAATTGACTAAGGGTTCCTTTTGAGTCCAGACTCTCAGACCCAGTCTAGCTAAGAAGCAAGAATCAAATACATCCTTCTAACACTAGCCAGCATTGTAACTAAAGGGAAGAGAGGAAGGAACAATAAAATTTGTGTAAATTTTAAGCTTCTGAATATAGATAACAGATTTGAGGAGTAGAGTGTAGGGGAGTAGGTCTGTTAGAAAAGTTGCAACCATAATAAATTTGCATGTCGATTATAAACTAATAGTGACTATCCAATATTATGATATAGGAGCTCCTTATTTTAGGCTACTATACCAAAAACATTTCCTCATTTAATTCCTATGAGTCAATTTACTCCTTTGTTAAGTTTGTCCAGAGTACCAGCTTCAATTTTAAAAGAATTGATACAAAAATAACAGGTGTCTTTGAGAGCTGAGTTCTAGTTATGATTGTGGATTAGAATGGCAGGTAGAACATCTGAATGTCATTTTTTCCATTTGTGGTTTTTGTATTACCTGGCAAATACTTTTCATTAACTAGAAATCGGCACTAAAAATGACTTGTCCTGATAGAAAGTAAACAGTGACCTTAAAGAAGAGAGATTAACATCTACTCCCCAAGGACCACTAAACTTTTGCATGACTTGCAACTAGAATTCTATTAGAACTGAGTTCATAGAAGTAGTCTTACTTTTTGTTTTGTGTCACCAGTGCTTTGCATAAATTGTTTTTATTAAATGCTACATATATGTGTGTGTGTGTGTGTGTCTGTATATATATCTATAATTTTTTTTAAATTTCTTTTCCTGACGCAATTGGGTTTAAGTGACTTGCCCAGTGTTATACAGCTAGGGAATGTTAAGTGTCTGAGACCAGATTTGAACTCCTGACTTCAGGGCTGGTATTCTATCCACTTTGCCACCTAGCTACCCCCATATATATTCTTTATCAACCCACATCTAGTTACCATTAATTCTTTATCATTAATATGCA
>JAJPUD010000745.1:13213-77249 GCA_023553655.1 Myrmecobius fasciatus | reverse complement strand
AGCTTTCCATTGAAGAGCATCTCTATTTCCCCTAGGTTGGTGGTCCTTACAAAGCAGGTGTTATGTCCAAGAATCCTTGAGTAATTTTTTTTTCAGTTGTCTGACTCTAATGTCATTTGGGGTTTTCTTGGAAAAGATAATAAAGTGGTTTGCCATTTCCTTCTCCAGATGAGGAAACAGAGGCAATAGAGCTTAGTGATTTATCCAGTCTCACATAGGTGTTTAAGGCTAGATTTGAACTCGGGAAGATAAATCTAGACTCCAGACCTAGCACTTTATTCACTACACTACTAGCCCAAGGTTGTAAGGAAACCTTTTATAGCCTCATCAGTAAAACTGCCAAAGGGGCAGCTAGATGGCACAATGGATAGAACACTGGCCCTGAAGTCAGGAGGACCTGAGTTCAGATCTGGCGTCAGGCACTCAGACACACCTAGCTGTGTGACCCCAGGTAAGTCACTTAACCCTAATTGAGTCAGCAAAATGAAAATCAAAACAAAACAAAAAATCGGCTGCCATAGCTTGTTCTGAGTTGGCATGTCAAGTATCAGAGTATCAGGAACCAGGGTCACCACCTTACAATGAAGACTCTGGGAGAGTCTATTACTCTAGCACTCAACTATAGATACATGAAATGAGATGGTCAGGGTCCTAATCTTGTGGGACTTAGGCTTATACCCTGGGCCACTTCCTAAGGTGTACTTTGGCTTAATGCTAAAGGATTTAGGTTTTGAGGTGATGGGCAATTTCATGGTAGTGCTGAACATGTGCTCTGATCATTTCAGGAACATAGAGGCTTTGGCTTTATGTTGAAGGTAAGCATGACCAAAGGTTCCTGATTGTTCCCTCTAAGGGAGTGGGGAGGAGGGCCATGTTTCTTGCCATCCTTTATGGCTCTGCTTCTGATATTCTGGCTTCCACACTACATCCCTATAACCTTTTCATCCTGCAACATTCCTCCACCATTCTAGCCTCTTGTCATTGATAAGTTCCTGCAGAGAAATCCATTTGGGGAAGGGGTTGGCCCAGGATGCCCACATTTCATTTCCTTCTCAGCTCAGCTGCTATATATGGGGTTCTTCTTACCTCCTTTAAATTTCTCTTTTATGCGTATCTTTTATTAGAAAGTAAGCTCCATGAGGGCAGGAACCGTCTTTTTGTTTTTATTTGTATCTTCAGTGCTTAGCATGTGATAAATGCTTAACAAATAAGCCTTGTCTATGCCAAATAGGAATGGCCACAGAAACCATTCAGGAGTAATCACCTACTCAGTAGATTTTATAGGACTTGGGCAATCTTTCCTTTGGAGTTCCTGAGAAGTGGGAAAGGGAAGTCTTCCACTCCCCAGGCCTCCCATTTCCATCCCAACCAGCAGCAATTGAATGTGAACATATGGGATCTGGATCTGAGAATGGACATTAAGTCGCTGGATGTCTTTTCTACTTTATTTCTCTGAGTGAATCATCACTCCTGAAATAGCTGTTTCTGTACTTAACACAACAACATGAGTTCCATCAGTCAAGAGCTTCTGATGTACAAGAGATGATTGCAAAAACTTCTCATAGGAGATGACAACAATGGGAGTGCTGCCAAGAGACTAAAAGAACCTAAAATATGTCCTATCTTGGACATATTGGAGATTTGGATTGGTGAACTGGAGACACAGCACAGGTCAGAGATTACAGTAGAATAATTTGTTCAACAGCCCTAGACTCAGAGAAGTATTTACCTCTTGAGAGGTAAACAGCTTCCATGGATTTAATTACCATCTGATTTTCAAATCCCTTGTCTTCCTTGCCCCATACTATGACCTACGATCTCTCATCTCCAACTCAGGAGATATCCTGGATTCTTCACTCTCTCATCTCCATATCTAATCTGATGCCAAAGTCTGTTGATTTCACCTTTAAATATACCCATTCTCTGACACTGCTTCTCATGCCTGGATTTTTACAATAGTCTGGTGGTGGGTTTGTCTATCTCAAGTCTCACCTCATACCAGTCTATCCTCCATTCAGCCACTAAAGTGATTTTCCAAAAATGGAAGTCTGATCATGTCACCTTCCCTTCCCCTCAGTAAACTACAGTGGCTCCCTTCAGTTTTCTCATCCTTTACTCCCAGAAATGTATTCTTTGGTCCAGTGATAATGGCCTCTTGGCCATTCCATGAACAAGACATTTCTTCTTTCAATATTTTCTTTGCCTTTTTCCCATACTTCGAATTCTTTCCTTCCTCAGTTCCTCTTCCTGATTTCTCTAGCTTGCTTTAAATCCCAACTAAAATCCCATATTTTACTGGAAGTTTTTTTGTATTCTGGTTCCTGTCCTTTATTTAGTTGTGGGTTAAATAGATCATGGTTGTAGTTAGGAATATTATGGGTTTTAATTACAATTAAGAACAAGTATTGTGACCAGCACAACACAAATGGGCTAATGGTGGTTGAAAATGAGATGGGGTTGCTGATAATTCAACAGAGCCATTTAATGAGAGAAATCACATTGCTTATATATCTTAAAACCCTGATTTCTGTTTTCTATGATCTAACTCTCTGAAGCATGTTATTAGTTTCCAGGGACTCAATCTTATTTAAAGTTCACAATGACCCAGTAATTGTGCCAGGAGCTTTCTCTTGTTTTCTCATGATTTCAAGCTTAAATGAACTCTTGATTAATCTTGGGAGGAAGGGAACATCCCAGTTACTGAAGTTTCTAGCTTCCTGGGAATTCTCTACAGATGAGAAATTCATAAATCAACTAACTAGGTCAAAAATGATAATGGCAGGTTGATTCTGCATTTGTTAAACATTCACATATTCTGCTTCTATAGCCACATTCTGAATGTTTCTGAAGTTCTCCACCCCCTCCTCAGCAGTTATAGTAGGATCAATCTCCTGTATAGAAGTATCTGGCTGCTTGTTGTATGTCACAAGGTACTGTTGTTGGGGCTCCCCTAAATAAGTAAATCTAACAAAGTTTGGATTGATCACCCTGGTTTTGTGTGACTTTCCTAGAAATTTCTCCCATCATAAGCAATAAAATTAAACACTTAGGTGTCCTATTCTGCAACAAAAGCTTGCTTTGTATATATTTTGTTTGCATGTTGTCTCCTCCATTAGATTGTAAGCTCCTTGAGGGCAGGAAAAACTGCCTCTTTTTGTTTCTGCAGCACAGGGTCTCGTACATAATAGACACTTAATAATGTTTCTATTGGTTGCTTAGGAGAATGTAATAAGAGTGAGAGGTTACTGTAACATGTGACTTTCACTTGAGTTTTTGTTTTAAGCATATTTTTATGGTGAAAGAAATAGTTGACCTATACTTTATATCTGTTTTGTACTCTACATTGAGTACACTTTCTAGAAGAGGCACTTTATTCTTACTGGGAAGAACAGCTACATCAGCCATTCCCAAATGTTGATTCTGAGATTTTTCCCAGTATTTCTTCTCTAGAGTAAGGGAATAATAAGCCTGAGAATCTGAGAAGAGCCTGATCCCCTTTGCTTCTGGAGTCAGATTCCCCCAGGATATAAACCCAGTGAGCCCAGAGTTTTCCATCCTCCCTGTCTTAGAGAGTAAGCACTCAACTTGTATGGGCCATAGAGTTCATATTCACATTAACTGGCATTATAGAGAGAAATGGAAGAACTTAAGAAGTCATATAATTCTATCTGATTCAGGAATCTCATCTAAAAATTCCTAACAAGAGATGATTCAAATTTTTCTTGACTATTTCACTAATAAAAAACCTCTTGCCAGCCCCTTTCCACCTTTGAGAAGCCCTAATTACTATGTTCTTTATTTTGACTAAAATCTACACATTGCAGTCTCCACTCTTTGATCCTCATTTTGCCCTCTGGAGTCAAGCCAAACAAGTTCAGTTCTTCCCCATGACACAAAATGTACTTAAAATATTTGAAGACACTGATCATGTTTCCTTTATGTCTTCTTTCTAGAGAGTGGCATTTTTCTTTTCTTTTTTTTCCCCAATAGTATTTTATTTTTCCAAATATAGTTTTCATCTTGTATGTATATAGTTTTCAACATTCATTTTAATAAAACTTTATGTGCCAAATTTTTCTCCCTCCCTCCCTTACCTCCTTCCTTTGCTCAGATAGCAAGTAATCCAATATAGGTTAAACATGTGCAATGCTTCTAAACATATTTCCATATTTGGCATGCTGTGCAAGAAAAATCAAATCAAAAGAGAAAAACCACAAGAAAGGGGAAAAAAGCAAACAACAACAAAAAGGTGAAAATATTATGCTTTGATCCACATTCAGTCTCCATAGTTCTTTCTCTCTAGATGCAAATGGCACTCTCCATCTCAAGTCTACTGGAATTTCCTTGAATCAGTGCATTGTTGAACAGAGCCAAGTCCATCACAGTTGATCATCACATAATCTTATTGTTACTGTGTACAATATTTTCTTGGTTCAGCTTGCTTTACTCAGCATCAGTTCATGCAAGTCTCTCCAGGCCTCTCTGAAATCATCCTGCTGGTCGTTTCTTATAGAACCATAATATTCCACCATATTCATATACCATAACTTATTAGCTGTTGCCCAACAGATGGGAATGCTAGCCTTCATTGTCACTTGATGTTTCACCTTGAATCCTGACTCTCTATAGTTTGGGTGGAGAAGAGAAACTAGGAAAAGGACATTGCTGAAAGTCTCCATTATAACTTCCACCCTGATTTTTTTTTTCTCCATCAACCATTTATTTTGGCATAGAAGACCACTAGGTAATTCAATGAGTAAAGTGCTGAAGTTGCAATCATGAAGACTTGAAATCCAAGTCTAAGATAATTAACTGGCTATATAACTCTGGACATGACACTTAACTTCTGTCTACTTCAGTTTTCTCACCTGTAAAGTGGGGATGAGTGTGGCATTTTTCTTAATGAATACTTTGATTATATACTCTTTGATCCTCTTGGCATGTTGGTCTCCCTCCTCTGGTTTTAGTGAAAGTTATCTGTGGTTTACTAATTGGATGGATCCCAATCATAAAATAGCTGTGGGTATATTGAATACTCTGACCACTGATTGCAACATTCCTAAGTATTATCTGAATCAAATTAAAATGTAATTGAAAAATATTTATTTAAAAGAATAATAAAATATAGGCAATATCACATTTTGAAACAAACTCAATGTGTGGTCCATAGGGATCCATATGTTTTTGAATTTGACACCACTGGTAAAAGGATCTCCATCTACTGATGGAGATTAGCAATTTTTCTGTAAGAAAGCAAGGTGACTCAGTGAATAGAACTCTGGAAGAGCATAATTGAAATCCCGCCTCATCTGTTTACTAGTTGGGTGGCCCTAGGCAAGTCACATCATCTTTATCTGCTTCCTTTTCCACATCTATAAAAAGAGGAGAATAATAGCACCTACCACTCATGGTTGTAAGGATAAAATGAGTTGTTATAACAGTAGATACTTCACTATGGTGGCTATTATTATGCAACAGTCTGAGAGGGTTGCCTAGAAAACTGAGAGGTTAAGTGACTTTGCCCATAATTACAGAGTTGGTATGTGCTAGAAGCAGGACTTGAATCTGGTTTGTAAGAGGATAGAATTGACAGAGATCCTAATTCCTTTCAATTTTTATAGATGAGGAGACTAGATTTGGAGAAGTTAAAGGCACACTTCTTGTCAGAGATGTGATCTGAACCCAAGTCTCCTTGAATTCTAGTCCAGTATGCCATGCTGTCTCATTCTACTTTATTCTGGATAGAGACTGGAATTATGTTTTTATTGTTATGAGGAGCCCTCTGGTAAGGAAATTCCATTTAGGGTGTTGTGCCACAGTTCCATGTCTCAGTTTCCCTCAATTGCTCTGTTTCAGTTTCCCTTAATTGTTCTGCCTCAGTAGCAAACCCCTCCCTCCACCCCCCTTCCTGACCATCAGAAATAATTGGGCTAGCATTCCAAAGGAGTCATAAAACCTCCAGATGGTCCACCTCAACATACCCCTTGTCTTTTGGCTTCAGACTTACTGTCTTCCAGTTCCTTTTCCAAAGTTAGCACTCTTCCTTTTTTACTCCCTACCTGTCAGAATTGAATTGATATCAATACTAAACATATATGCACCAAGTGGTATAGCATGGAAATTCCTAGAGGAAAGGTTCAGAGAGATGCAAGAAGAAATAGACAGCAAAACTATAATAGTGGGGGATCTCAACCTCCCTCTCTCAGAACTTGATAAATCAAACCACAAAATAAATAAGAAAGAAGTTAAGGAGGTAAACAAAATGTTAGAAAAGTTAGGTATGATAGATCTTTGGAGGAAATTAAATGGAGACAGAAAGGAGTTTACTTTTTTCTCAGCAGTCCATGGAACTTATACAAAAATTGACCGTGTGTTAGGACACAAAAACCTCAAAATCAAATGCAGGAAGGCAGAAATAATAAATGCATTTTTTTCAGATCATGATGGAATAAAAATCACATGCAATATAAGGCCAGGAGAAAATAGACCAAAAAGCAATTGGAAACTAAATAATTTTATCCTAAAGAATGAATGGGTGAAACAGCAAATTACAGACACAATTACTAATTTCATTCAAGAGAATGACAATAATGAGACCACATACCAAAATTTGTGGGATACAGCCAAAGCAGTAATAAGGGGAAATTTTATATCTCTAGATGCTTATTTGCATAAAATAGAAAAAGAGAAAATCAATGAATTGGGCTTGCAACTAAAAAAGCTAGAGAAAGAACAAATTAAAAACCCCCAATCAAATACCAAACTTGAAATCCTAAAAATAAAAGGAGAGATTAGTAAAATTGAAAGTAAAAAAACTATTGAATTAATAAATAAAACTAAAAGTTGGTTTTATGAAAAAACCAACAAAATAGATAAACCTGTAGTTAATTTAATTAGAAAAAGGAAAGAGGAAAATCAAATTGTTAGTCTCAAAAATGAAAAGGGAGAACTTTCCACCAATGAAGAGGAAATTAGAGCAATAATCAGGAGTTACTTTGCCCAACTGTATGCCAATAAATTTGATAACCTAAGTGAAATGGAGGAATATCTACAAAAATATAGATTGCCCAGATTAACAGAAGAGGAAATAAATTACTTAAATAGTCCCATTTCAGAAAAAGAAATAGAACAAGTCATTAATCAACTCCCTAAGAAAAAATCCCCAGGACCAGATGGATTTACATGTGAATTCTACCAAACATTTAAAAAACAGTTAACTCCAATATTATATAAACTATTTGAAAAAATAGGGAATGAAGGACTCCTACCAAACTCTTTTTATGATACAGACATGGTACTGATACCTAAACCAGGTAAAACAAAAACAGAGAAAGAAAATTATAGACCAATCTCCTTAATGAATATTGATGCAAAAATCTTAAATAAAATATTAGCAAAGAGATTACAGAAAATCATTCCTAGAATAATACACCATGACCAAGTAGGATTTATACCAGGAATGCAGGGATGGTTCAATATTAGGAAAACTATTAACATAATTGACTGTATTAATAACCAAACCAACAAAAACCATATGATAATCTCAATAGATGCAGAAAAAGCATTTGATAAAATCCAACATCCATTCCTACTAAAAACATTAGAGAGTGTAGGAATTAATGGACTTTTCCTTAAAATGATTAGTAGTATCTACTTAAAACCATCAGCAAGCATCATATATAATGGTGATAAACTGGAACCATTCCCAATAAGATCAGGGGTGAAACAAGGTTGCCCACTATCACCATTACTGTTCAATATTGTATTAGAAATGCTAGCCTTGGCAATAAGACAAGAAAAAGAGATTAGAGGAATTAGAGTAGGTCATGAGGAAACCAAATTATCACTCTTTGCAGATGATATGATGGTGTACTTAGAGAACCCTAGAGAATCAACTAAAAAACTATTAGAATTAATCCACAACTTTAGCAAAGTTGCAGGATACAAAATAAATCCACATAAATCATCAGCATTTTTATACATCACCAACAAAATGCAACAGCAAGAGATACAAAGAGAAATTCCATTCAAAATAACTATCGATAGTATAAAATATTTGGGAATATATCTGCCAAGGGAAAGTCAGGATCTATATGAGCAAAACTACAAAACACTCTCCACACAAATAAAGTCAGATCTAAACAATTGGAAAAACATCAAGTGCTCTTGGATAGGTCGAGCGAATATAATAAAGATGGCAATACTACCTAAACTAATCTATCTATTTAGTGCTATACCAATCAAACTCCCAAGAGATTATTTAACTGAACTAGAAAAAATAACAACAAAATTCATCTGGAAAAACAAAAGGTCAAGAATTTCAAGGGAATTAATGAAAAAAAATGCAAATGAGGGTGGCCTAGCTGCACCAGATCTAAAACTATATTATAAAGCAGTGGTCACCAAAACCATTTGGTACTGGATAAGAAATAGAGTAGTGGATCAGTGGAATAAGTTAGGTACACAGAACAAAATACTCAATGACAATTGTAATCTAGTGTTTGATAAACCCAAAGACCCCAGTTTTTGGGATAAAAACTCACTATTTGACAAAAACTGTTGGGATAATTGGAAACTAGTCTGGAAGAAATTAGGCATTGACCCACACCTAACACCATATACCAAGATAAGTTCAAAATGGATTCATGATCTAGGCATAAAGAATGATATTATAAACAAATTAGAACAATGTAGGATAGTTTACCTCTCAGACCTGTGGAGGGGGATGGAATTTGTGACCAAAGAAGAACTAGAGGTCATCATTAATCACAAAATAGATAAGTTTGACTATATCAAGTTGAAAAGTTTTTGTACAAACAAAATGAATGCAGAGAAGATTAGAAGGGTAGCAGTAAACTGGGAAAATATTTTTACATCCAAAGGTTCTGATAAAGGCCTCATTTCTAAAATATATAGAGAATTGACTCAAATACATAAGAATTCAAGCCATTCTCCAATTGACAAATGGTCAAAAGATATGAACAGACAATTTTCAGAGGAAGAAATTGAAACTATTTCCGGTCACATGAAAAGGTGCTCCAAGTCACTATTGATCAGAGAAATGCAAATTAAGACAACTCTGAGATACCACTACACACCAGTCAGATTGGCTAAAATGACAGGAAATGATAATGATAGCTGTTGCAGGGGATGTGGGAAAACTGGGACACTGATACATTGTTGGTGGAACTGTGAAGGGATCCAACCATTCTGGAGAGCAATTTGGAGCTATGCTCAAAAAGTTATCAAACAGTGCATACCCTTTGACCCAGCAGTGTTTCTACTGGGCCTATATCCCAAAGAGATTTTAAAGGAGGGAAAGGGACCCACATGTGCAAAAATGTTTGTGGCAGCTCTTTTTGTAGTGGCAAGAAACTGGAAATTGAAAAGATGCCCATCAATTGGAGAATGGCTGAATAAATTATGGTATATGAATGTTATGGAATATTATTGTTCTGTAAGAAATGACCAACAGGAGGATTTCAGAGAGGATTGGAGAGACTTGCATGAACTGATGCTGAGTGAAATCAGCAGAACCAGGAGAACATTATACACAGCAACAAGACTATACGATGATCAATTTTGATGGACATGGTTCTCTTCAACAATGATGTGATTCAAACCAGTTGTGCTGAGACGAAGATAGTCATATACATCCAGAGAGAGGCCTGTGGGAACTGAGAGTGAACCACAACACAGCATTTTAACGCTTTCTGTAAATATTTCCATGCATTCTGTTTTCCTTCTTAGGTTGTTTTTTTTTCTTCTTCTCTTTCTAGATCTGATGTTTCTTGTGCAGTAAGATAACTGTATAGATATGTATACATGTATTGTATTTGTCATATAATTTATCCTATCTAGCATGTATTAGATTACCTGTCATCTAGGGGTGGGAGGTGGGGGGAGGGAAAGGAAAAGCTTGGGAAAAAAAAAAGTTTTTTTTGCAAAGGTCAAAAAAAAAAAAACAAAAACCTATGAGCCCACTACCATGAGTGGTCTTTGGCATATGAGTTTTACTGATTCTTTTATCAATAAAATGATTAATTACCTAGGGAAAAAAAAAAAAAAGAATTGAATTGATAGGCCTTCCTGGAACTTCAACCCCCCTTGGTTTCCCATCCCTCCTTCTGCCTCATGAGCTCTTTGTTCCCTCTGAGCACTAGAGGTCTATAAGAATCCTATGACCAAACTTACTATTTGCTGGACCTACTTGAGATCCAGTTGGCTGGCATGTCTGTCAGTCTAAATGGACTGTGTGCTTTGAGACATGAGTCCCAGCAGTCCTGATCCATAGCTATGGATTCTGAACTCTCAATTAACATCAATAAAATGTGATATAATCTTCAATGTGTGATACTGCCTCAGTTTCTCCCTGAGCATTACAAAGGTGTTGAGAGATTAGAGGTCACTGAGTCTATATAAGTCAGAGGCAGGAACTGAACTCAGATCTTATTGGCTTCAATGTCAGCTTTCAATCTACTAAGCCCAATGGACTCTTCCATTCTATGAAACTGTATTCAGTTGGGTGTTTCTGACTCCATTTGGAGATTTCTTGGCAAAAATACTAGAGTAGTGGGGCAGCTAGGTGGCGCAGTGGTTAGAGTACCAGCCCTGAAGTCAGGAGGACCTGAGTTGAAATCTGGTCTCAGACACTTATTAGCTGTGTGACCCTGGGCAAGTCACTTAACCCCAATTGCCTCAGCAAAAAGCAAAAAAAAAAAAAAAAAAAAAATACTAGAGTAGTTTGCCACTTCCTTTTTCAGTTCATTTTATAGATGAAGAAACTGAGGCAAATGGAGTTAAGTGACTTACCCAAGGTCACAGAGCTAGTAAGTATTTAGGGTCAGATTTGAATCAAGATGAGTGTTCATGACTTCTGGTTGGGCATTCTATCCACTGTACTGATGAGGGGAGAAGGTGCTGATAAGGTGCAATAAAAAAGGAAAGGGAACTCCCTTTTGGCCAGTCGTGGACTAAATGGAGGAATCCATGAACCCCCAAAAACGAGATGTGAAGTTTATGGCAAAATGGGTTTCAATTATAGCAGAGAAGCAGCTTTCTTAGTAGACAGTTCTAAAAGGGGAAAAGTAAAAGTGGGCTGAGCAGCAGCTCAGCGGGCCTTTCCCTTTGTGGGAAATCAGTGAAGATTGGGGTTCAGAATAGTCCTTTTATTTTGCCTTCTAAAGCTTCAGGCTGGAGAGATTAAGGGCTAATATCTGTAAAGGATGATAATTACATCCTAAGCCAAGATTTCTGATTGAATTGCAAGTTTGCCTATGTATAGGTGGGTGGGGCCCCTCCTATCCTGACAGAAGGGTTTTTGAGATTTGGGGTCTCTCCAGCCCCTCTCCCACGATCTGGAGACACATAATCAAGGACAGTTTACATCAGTACCACCTAGCAGCCCTCATTTTATAAATATACTACAATTAATTTGAACATTCCCAAACAAATGTTGTTAGAAATATCTCGAAAGAGATAGATCTTTTTAGGCAATTGGGGTTAAGTGACTTGCCCAGGGTCACACAGCTAGGGAATGTTAATTGTCTGAGGTCAGATTTGAACTCAGGTCCTCCTGACTTCAGGGCTGGTGCTCTAGCCACTGTACCACTTAGCTACTCCAAAACAACATTCTTTAAGATATATTCTCAAAGTGGATTCATTGGGGCAGAAAGCATGCTAATTTTTTGTAACTTTTGCAAAGTAGTATCAGATTGTTATGAAATAAGATTTCACTAATTTGAAATTTTGCTAGCAAAGAATACTCTCATGATGACCAGTATTGTTGGCTAGTTAAAAAAAAAAATTCTGTCCCACCAACTATCATTCCCTTTAGCAAATTAAAAAGGGAACAAACTCTAAAAGATAAAGCCCTCAATGCTAGCTGCATAGTCCAATAAAACAGAATTTCCACATTAGCCATATCCCAAAATGTATATCTATTTTTTGTGTTTTAAGTTTATTACCTCTGTGTGTGTGTTTCATATTCATTTTTTTGGACTCATGATTTATTACTGTTAGTAGTAGGTATATACATCTATCTATCTAGGGAGAGGTTGAGGGAATGAGGAATTCAGGATGATTCTTAGATTGTGAACACAGGGACTGGGAAAATGGTGTTTTACCATTTTTGAAGAGGACCTGGTTGCACAAAGTCATCAGCCTCATTCTTTCAGATTCATCAAAGTTCAGTGGCAGACAACTGGTTATGGCCTGAATGTACTGAATAACCTTGGCATTTTTGATCCCTGACAAAGCTCTATGTGCTTCAGCTGCCTTCATTGCCCTTGGAACAAATTGTTCAGATCTTCTATTCTAAAGAGGAAGTCTTCACATACTTGGGGGTAAACACCCAGCTAATTCACTCTTGAGGCCCGTCAGTTATCTACAACCTGGTTTACCTCTTCTGCCTAATGGTTTACCAGGGTGTAGCCACTATGTATATTAAAGCTTCTTGGAGCCATAAATGAGTTAGGTGAATCAGATAGATACCAAAGGTTGTTGAACTCTGAAAAGAACTTAAGACTTCACACCTACAGGAATAGGGAAGGTGTGGGTAGTTCAGGGCAGGGTTTAGGATAATAAAATCTGTTTGACATATTGAATTTAAACTGTCTACCAGATATCTAATTTGAAATGTCTGAAAGAAAGTTGAAAATGTAATTTGGAGATCAGCATGTGTGGGGTACAGAGACCCTAACCAAATTGATTATTTGGAGACTTCTCAAAGTGAAGGTAAAAGGTTTATTAGAATCTCGAGAGAAGCAGACATTTCCCCCTCCTGGACAGTCAAAAATGAGGAGAGCCCACCAGGAGCTGAGAAACACAGGTTAAATAGACAAGTACTAACCCCTCCCCAAAAACCCCCTCATGCAAAACTTTTGTCTCTATTGGCTTTTGCAGTTACTTTCTCCTATATTGTAGGTGGAGTGATTATGGGTTGACTAAAAATGAGGTAATGCAAGGAAAAGTTTCATTATTCTAAAATTAGATGATTTCTAGAAAATTGAAACGGAGACCCAAGGCTTCACATACTTTAGCAGATAGTCTCTGAGAAACCACAGTATCCATTCTACATAAGCAGAAAGACTGGGGCAGGAAAGATAGATTTGAGAATCATCTGCATGGAGATGTTAATTAAATCTGAGAGCCATAAGATTATAGAGGAAGTGGTTAGGGAGACCAAAGATTAGGGGGCCTAGGAAAGAACCCAGGAGTATCCGGTAAAGGAGACAGAGGAGTGGTTACATTGTATTCCTTTATTATACTAATTTCTTTTGTTTGTTGTGATCTTTTATCACTGGTAATTTTGTTGATTTGTTTTTTCTTTTTCTTTTTTTAAAACTCCATTTACTAATGATTTGGTTTTGCATATGAGTCAATGTAGAAGGCCAGCTAGTCCATGTACATATAGGCTCACCTTCTCTTCTGTCTTCGAAAGACATACTCTGGGGAAAATTTAGGAAAATGCATGTCAACAAGAATTAAAGCATTTCAACTATAGTATTTACCCCATAACAATGAATTAAGAACATACTTGAAGTAAATACATTAGTATGATAATTTCTGCTATTTACTACTTAGTTTCCACAAGTACCTTGGTATTGATAAAACATCACAACTATTTTCAATTATATTCTTAATTCATGGATAAAATTCTATTTGAAATTTTGTAATTTCTTATTTGAAATTAGAAATACATGAATTGACAAAATTTTAAGAGGAAATTCTACTTCTAATTCATAAAGAAGTCAGGATCAGTTGCAAACAGTAGATGGTATTTACAGATGCTATTAATAAACAATCTGCCTCCATATATATATTTCACCTACCACTATGTTTTTAACACCCTGTTTGAATATATTCAACAGAATGAGTTATATGCAATTATTACTGCACTGTATATTGCTCAAGATCATCTTAATATTTTTCAGGTAGCAAATTTGCTGTTTATGAAACAGCCTCAGCTTTGGACATCCTGCTGGTTAAAATGACATTCCTCTAATAGTAATTATTTCTTTTGTGTAAAAGAATAGTTTATGTTTGCACAATGTTAATAACTAAGTAGTTATTTTTATTTTTCAAATTCATAGCTTTTGGCAAAGCTGGAAAGTCTTCTTCCATATCATTTTTGTCTGTCTGTGTTTCTGTTTCATGTTTCTTCTGTGAACCAGATTTTGTTACCTGGAAAGAATTAAAAGGCAACCAGCAAGAAGAAACCTTTATACTATACTTAGAATGCTGAAAAAGTTTCTTAAAAAGCTTAACTTAAAAAAAAAAAAAAGCTTAACTTTTTTCTGTGGACTTCAGCTTAGCTAAACTGGGCTACACAAAAAGTTAGCTAATTTAAAATGAAAATAACATCTTTAAAGATTCTCAAATTTTGAGAGCAAAACACCTTAGTAAATTCTCAAAATTTTGCAAATAATGATTAACAAGTTTGGCAATTAGTCATTTTAGGTTTGTAAGAAAAATTCCTGAAACATTGGGAATAATTCTAGGAATTTACCTCATTCTGAAAGAAAAGAAAAGGAAAAAACAAATCAGGTAAATAGCCAATCTTATGCTAACCTTTCCTTGACTTCTATCTTTTACTCCGTTGGAATTAAGGGTAAACTTAATAAGGATTGCTAACAAGATTGATATAGTTGACTCTATTTGCTAATCCCACTCAGATCAGATTAAAACTCAAATTCCACCTCACCTGTAGAAATAGGGGAAGTAGCCCATTGGGACCCTAAACACCTCCTCAACCTAGTTTGGGGAAATGGGATGGAGTGTGGGGGTCAGGTTTCATGGTCTGCATTCCCTGAGCCCTGGTACCTGAAAATACCATCCTGACACCAGTCACCCCAGCTTTCATCAGATTCTGTCTAGCAACTGCTTGGGAAGAATCTGGGTACCCCTGGCAGTACCCAGCATGGCAGCATGAAGTGAAAAAGCTACTCAACCTCTGTTTTTGGTAAACTCACCATTCTCTGTTTCAATGACAGAAATGTATTAGCAATGTAATTTATGACAAATTATTTTTATCTCTGTCCAGTTTTCTGATTGGTAAAGATAATTAATAATGTTGTTGGGAAGATCAGACGATTGTAAAAGTGCTTAGCAAAATACAATTTCTTGGGCCTATAGCTAGTAATTATTTGGGAGTTTTAAAGCTGCACCATCTGAAATTTACTGGGACAAATACCTGAAGTGAAACTGAAGGTAAGGCTATTTTAGCCTGTGTCATGTATGTGCTGAAGATTCAGTTTTGATTGATTTTATTGTTATAGCCATGTCCCTGCTTTTTCCTCCTGTGGCTGATTTCTATTATCAGAGCAAGCAGTCAATAAAAATCATTAATAAAATTCAATTATGTCATACCTTGCTGTTTCCAGTCTGACTATATGTAGTGACTACATAGTCATTATATCCTAAATACTTAGACAAATGAATATTTAACCTAGTCATCTATTAGTTACTAGATATTTGTGTCTGTAGGTATTCAGGCCTTTAAAGGTTTCTGAAATAATGAAAGAACAATTGAGACAGTTGTCTATGAGATCTAACTGCTATTTTGTTTATTGGGACTACAGCTGACTACGTTTGTCTATTCTGTGAGACAAACATGTTTCCTTACTCGGGAAGCTGCCATCCCCACTCCCCCAAGAGAGCTCTGGGTCCATTCTCAACAGGAAGCAGTTTCAGAAGATGAGACCATCACCCCTGCCCTAATGGACTTTGAGCCTCATTCATTTGGGGGGTTGAAGAATGACTGCAAAATTCTGACTTGCTTGAGCACTGCTGCTCCCTCTACAAGCAGATACATTGCTATGCTGTCATTGCAAACCAAATATTTAAGTGGGTAAAAAAAAGATAAATCTTGTAAATAATCACTTCTATGCTTTTACATTTTGTTCCTTTGTATTATCTTCATACTCATTGGCTTAGCCCCTTATGCTTTCCATTATGTCTTAAAAAGGGGGAGGTGTAGGAGGCCAGCCGATCCATGCTCATATTGGCTCATCTTTTCTATCTTTGAAAGAAATTTGGGGAAATTTAGGAGAATGCATGCCAACAGGAAACAAAGCATTTCAACTATTTTTACCCCCAACAATGAATTAAAGGCTATTTAAGGTAAATACATTAGTGTGGTTTCTGCTATTTACTACTCAGTTTAGACAGGTACCTAGGTATTGATAAAACATCAGAACTATTTACAATTCTGTTGGTGTTGATGAGCATCACAAGGCTATCTACAATTCTGTGTTGATAAGTATTTTGGTATTGATAAGGTGGATATTGAAATGTCAAAGTAGGAATGTGCATTAACCCTGGAGGAATATGTCCACTGAAGCTAGCTAATGTTGTAAAGCTAGCCTAAAAGGTATATTAAGCCTAGCACTCAAATTAATAAATGTAGATTACAAAGCATATCTTCCACCTGGCCTTGGTATTCATTTCACACTCTTGGTATTTTGTGGAACTGGACTACAAGAAGTCAACTTTGGTAGTATGATACAGACTACTTATGCTCTCCATGAATCCATTATTCTTTGAATCACCCATAATTTTGATTATTTAAATTGATAGGCAAATAGCACCAGTAGGGTACAGATCTTAAAAACCCTGCCTTTTTATGTGTATGTGTGAGAGAGTTAGAAAGAGAGGAGTCTGATTGCTTGAGTAGCTTTCATTGTTTTTCCCTCTTGTCCCATATATCACTGGGAAGGAAGGTATTAAGCATTAGGCTGTTTGTTGCCTGAAGTCTTATATATCAAGACTGGGTGATAATATAACTTTGCCACCAGGTCAGTGACAGCAGTTCTTGACATCTGTCTTCAAAGCACTTTTCCTATTTTCTTTCTTTCTTTTTTCTTTTCTTTTCTTTTTTTTTTTTTGGCTTTTTGCTGAGGCAATTGAGGTTAAGTGACTTGCCCAGGGTCACACAGCTAGGGAATGTTAAGTGTTTGAGACCAGATTTGAACTCAGGTCCTCCTAACTTCAGGGCTGGTGCTCTATCTACTGCACCACCTAGCTGCCCCACTTTCCCTATTTTCTTAGATATCTCTATCAAAGAAATCAGGGGATATTGGCAGTCATGGTCTGAGCTGAACTTATATCTGAATAGTATTGATGTAAACTGTCCTTGTCTGTCCCCCAATCATGTAGAGAGACCCCAAATTTCAAAAACCCTCCTGTCGAGATAGGAGGGGCTCCACCCACCTATTCATAGGCAAACTTACAATTTAATCAGAAATCTGGGCCCTTTACAGAAACTAGCCCTTAATCTCCCCAGCCTGAGAAGGAAAAATAAAAGGATGACTCTGAATCCCAAGTCTTTGATTCCTACAGGGGAAGAAGCCCACTGAGCTGCTGCTCAGTGTAAATCCATCTTGGCTAATTTCTATCAGGAAAAGGCCCACTGAACCATGCTCAGTGTTAACTAGTCTTTGCTAATAATCCACCTTTACTTCTCACTTTTGGAAATGTCCCACTAAGAAAGCTGCTTCACTGACGTTATAATAAACCCATTTTGCCATAAACCTCTCACCTCGTTTTTGGGGTTCATGGATTCCTCCACAAAGCCCATGCCTGACTGGCCAAAAGGGTGTCCCCTCTCCCCTCATCAGTATTACCTGATTGGATTGCCTCAGCAAAAAAGCAAAAAAAAAAATTAATAAAAATAAAAACTGCCTCCTTATATTGTCTGATCATTTATTACTTGGGGAATGACTGACTTTTAGGTTTATAAATCTGAATCAATTCCTTATAAAGATAGATGAGATTTCCCCCCCCCCCAGGCAATTGGGGTTAAGTGACTTGCCCAGGGTCACACAGCTAGCAAGTGTTAAGTGTCTGAGACCAGATTTGAATTCATGTCCTCCTGAGTTCAAGGCTGGTACTCTATCCACTGTGCCACCTAACTGCCCCTGATAGATGAGACTTTTATTAGACAAATTTGCAATAATTCCCCCCCCCCCCGCCATGGTACCCATTTCCCATCTAATATCTAATTTGATTTTTACAAAAAATTTTAAATTTTATATAATAAAAATTATATTAAAAAACCTTGTGTGATCCTCTATCACTTTTTGAACTGTTCCCCCACCTATAAAACAGAAATTTGTTTATGATGTGATCTTTTATCTAGGTCATATATCTATTTGGATCTTATCTTGGTGTATGGTGTTAGTCTAACTCTAATTTCTACCAGCCTTCTTTTCCAGCAGTTTTTTATCAAATAGTTATTCTTTCCCTCTATAACTTAGGGACCTTGGACTTATTGAGCATTATACTACTGTACATGGGTTTTCCATCTTCTATATATCAATGAGCTCTGGCTCTCAAATTCAACAAGCATCAATTAATAATTTCTATTTTCTTTCTGCCATCTTGCCACACTGCCACCATAGTGTGCATGAATGTCCTAGCAGATGCTCTCAAAAGCATCAACAATGCAGAAAAGCAAGGAAAATACAAGATTCTCATTAGGGTGTGCTCTAAAGTAATCTTTTGGTTCTTACTGTTATGATTGAAGCATGGTTACATTAGCGCATTTGAGATCATTGATGATCATAAAGCAGAAAAAATTATTGTGAACCTCCTGGGTAAATTAAACAAGTGTGGTGTAATCAGTCCCAGAACATGTTGAAAGATCTGGAAAAGTGGCAGAATAATCTGCTACCATACCATCAGTTTGGGTTCATTGTGCTTACAAAATCTCAGCTGGAGAATCACTTGTGCAAGTATGTATAGATCAAAGAGATAGATATGAAGACTGATTGAATAAATACTCGAGGTCAGGAAAAAGAGACAAACCAATCATTTATTAAGTGCTATTATATGGTCAGCTAGATGGTACAGTGGATAGAATACCAGCCTCAGGGTCAGGAAGACTCATCTTCCTAAATTCAAATATGGTTTCAGGTATTTACTATTTGTGACCCTGGACAAATCACTTCATCCTGTTTGCCTCAGTTTAAAAGTACTTTATTTTCAAAATACATGCAAAGATAGTTTTCAGCATTCATTCTTGTAAAACCTTGTGCTCCAATTTTTTCTCCTTTCCTTCTCCCCACCCTTCTTCCCTAGACAACATGCAATCTAATATAAACACATGCAAATCTTCTATACATATTTCTACATTTATGTTACACAAGAAAAATCAGACCAAAGAGGAAACAAAATAAGAAAAAAAGCATGCAAACAACAAAAAAGATGAAAATACTATGTTGTGATCTATATTCGGTTCCCAGTCCTTTCTGTGTGCAGATAACTCTCACAAGTCTATTGGAATTATACTACTCATTGTTGAAAAGAGCCACATCCATCAGAGTGATCATCACATAATCTTGTTTCTGTGTACAATGTTCTCTTAGTTCTACTCATTTAACTTAGCATCAAATGGCTTTTTTATGTTAAAAACTTGTTTTTATTCATTGCTATTCTCAGCTTTGTAGGATATTTTAATGGGGTTTAATTTGAGCTATAGATTTGCAATATCTTATGCCAATCCCTTTATTTCTTTTGATTGATTAGTGATCCTGTGTCAGATTGGCATTCCTTTATAAACTTTTTTTCTTGAATGTTTGCAAAATGTATTGCTTATTATTGCAATTGTAAAATCTAACCTTCCAATACCTTGAACTTTCAAATATGGATTTGCTTTCTGGTGCAATCTGTGAATTTGACTGATCAGTACTTTCTTTATTCAAAAGTTCTAGAAAGTTTTCTACCATTATTCCTTCAGTATAGTATTCAAATTTATAGATAGTGGTATCTAGTTACATAATGTATTTTATATAAATATAGGTCTATATATATGTGTGTGTATAAATATACACATATTTGAGCTGTAAAGATAGCAGGTGATTCAATGGATAGAGCTCCATGCCTAGAGTCAGAAATACCTAAATTCAAATCTGGCCTCAGACATTTACTAGCTGTGTAAACCTAGGTACATCACATGTTTGCCTCAGTTTCCTCATCTAAAAAATGAGCTGAAGAAGGAAATAGATCACTCCAAAATCTTTGACAAAACCATCCTAAATGGGATCACAACGAGTTGGGCTGAAATGATTGAATAACTTACATATTTATATGTATATAATGTTCTTCACAGAAACCTATGATCTTCAAGTTGTCTATCTTGTTTAGTTGCTTTGATTTCTATAGTTTTTGTAATCTGTTCTTTTAATGTTATTTCCTTTTTCTTTTCTTCTGGCAAATTTTCTTTCATTTTTGAATAAAAATTCCACATTTGTTCTTTTCTCTTTCAAAGTCTCTATTTCTTGGAGAATGCATCCATCATGTCATTTAGGTTTTGTATTGGACTGTCTTTTTCCCCCATTCTCTTTAGAGATCTGTTACCAGATTTAATTTTGTACCATTTTGTAGTTGCTTGTTAATGTTCTTTATCCAAAATTCTCTTTTTAATCAAGGAATCCTGGTTTATTTTCACCCTTGATATAATTCCTATTCATAGTATTTTTTTTTTTTTGGCTTTTTGCTGAGGCAATTGGGGTTAAGTGACTTGCCCAGGGTCACACAGCTAGGATGCCTAGCTAGCTAGCTGCCCTATTCATAGTATTTTTGACTTCTTTTTGGATTTTTACTTATTCTTGATTGTCTTTATGAACCTTTATGTTGGTTCATTTGCTTGTGAGTTAGGTTTCTATTTGGGATTTTCCTCTTCTCTACTTTACTTGGTGATTTCACAAGCTTCTATGGAATTAATTACTATGCTGATGATTCTGTAGCACTAACCTCTGACTACCAATTTCCTATTTCCAATTGCCTTTCAAATATCTTAAACTGGATGTTCAGTAGATATCTTAAACTCAACATGTCCAAAACAGAACTCATTTATCCCTGTGAACTCCACCTCCCTCCACTTTCTCTTCCCGGTTCCTCAGGCTCAGAATCATCCTGGATTCCTCATTCTCTTACTTCCTATATCCAATCTGTGGCAATAGCCAAGACCTGCTGATTTCACCTGTGTAACTTTTTAAAAATATACTTTTTACTGACTCCTTCCCTCCCTCCTTCCTCTACATTAGAAAAGACTACACAGATTTGTAAATCTATATAAAAGCAATACAATGTATATTTCTATTTTTTTCTCTGGAAGTGTATAGCATTTTTTTTGAGCTCGGTAAAGTGCCAAGTGCTGGGGAGACAAAGAAAGCCAAAAATTTCTCATGACTCCCAGTACTATAGGGGCTAAAACAAGCAAATATTTATGAAAAAACAAAAACAAATATACACATACAAATACACATATGTATATATGTAGCATAAATTAGAGATAATCAACAGAGGAAAGGCACTAGCATTAAAGATATTCAAAGTGAGATTTCCTGACTATACTTTTGCAAGCTATACCTGAATTTTGGTAAACTATTTTAAAAAATGGTTTTTTTCTATATTTTCATGGACAAGATGGAGAAATGTGGCTTCAGATGGATATGAAGTTGGTTGAATGACAAAATATCAGTTCTGAAGCAATTCTCTTAAAAGGTGGCATAAGACTTTGCTACTGAGCTGATTGTTTTGATTAACAACTTGGGCAAAGGCCAACTTAAGTATGCCTTTGGTTATTTGTGGATTAAACAAAACCAAGAGAAACGGCTAATATGATAGACAACAAAATTGAGATCCCAAATGATGATTAATAGGATGAAATCTAAAAAGTTTAAATTTTAATAAGGATAAAGTCTTACACTTCAGTCAAACTATAATCCTGAAAAAATATCAGATGGTTTTCATGAACTGCAAACTTACTATGTCAAAAGTATGTCATGACTAATAAAAAAGCAACCAAAGAATTTCTATTCATTGGAACTGGGAAGACCTGAATTTGAATCCTGTCTCAGATATTTCTCAGTTGTGACTGCTGCAAACTACTTAACCTCTCTGTGCCTCAGTTTCCTCATTTGTAAAAAGGAAATAAGAATAACAGAGTTCTTGTGAGGAACAAATGACAAACATACATAAAATGTTTTGCAAACGTTAAAGTGCTCTATAAATGCTATTTAAAAACACAACAACCCAATAATTGTTCATAGTTTGGATGAACAGACATAATAGATTGCTTGAGGAAGCTGGTAGTTTCACTCCCCTGCCTGGGGACTGAATCTGAATTATTATGTCCTATTCAGGGGATACTTTTTTGGGAGAGGGGGAGGAGGGCACTGATAAAATGGTATTTGTCCAGAAAAAGATGATCAGCATGGTCAAGAGGATTAGATATTAAATAAGGATCCGTTGAATGAACTGGGAAAACTGATATGGTAGCTATTTTCCAGTCTTTGAAGGGCTGTCATGTGGATGAAGCATTAGATTTATTCTGCTTGACTCCAAAAGGTTAAATTAGAAGCCATAGGTATAAGTTTCAGATAAGCAAATTTCAGTGAAAACTTCTTCGATAATCATCAAAACAATTTGATATTGAATAATAAAAAAATAGGAAAATTAGATGGGAGAAATACTAGATAAGGAAGAATCAGAAACAATTGAACTCTGAAACCCTCAATGTTGAAAAAATAAACTCATTGAGGAAGAACTTAAGGTCTGACACGAAGTTACTAAGAAAACTGGAAAACAAAGTGGAAGGTTAGGTTTAGATTAACATCTTTATATCATATATAACACAATATCATCAAAACGGATATATAACCCAAATAGTAAAGATCATACCATTAAAAATAACAAGAACAACAACAAATCTAAGAAGAGAAAGAGAGCAAATACCATTCACAGTTATGGCTATGGGAAAGTTCTTTACCAAAGGAATCACAAAAGATAATCATATATAAAACAATATCATCAAAATGGATACATAACCCAAATATAAAGATCATACCATTAAAAATAACAAGAACAACAACAAATCTAAGAAGAGAAAGAGAGCAAATACCATTTACAGTTATGGCTATGGGAAAGTTCTTTACCAAACAAAGGAATCAACAAAAGATTATAAGCAATTGAAAATCTTTAACATGCAAAAAAATCATATTAGGTTAAAAAGAAAAGTTATCCCTTAGGGGAAAAAAATTGCATTAAACACCTCTGATATCCAAGATAAAGAGAGAACACAAATATAGAAAACAAAAAGCTAAATACCAAAGACTAAGTAATTGATCAAAGGATAAGAACAAACAATTCTCCAAGAATTGCAAGTCATCAACATCCAGTGTGAAAGCAGACATAGCCCACTTTCTCTTTTAGAAATATTAAGAAAGCATTTAAAAATTATCTTAAAGAAAAACTGTCAATTCTGAAACAATGTCATGTTCTCTCTCTTTCATCAGGTCAGAAGAGACTCTTCCCTTGAATTAGGACAGTGAATTGACAAGAGGGCCTAGTGAAAGATAGGGCAGTATTGATGAGTTAGGAGAAAATTTGACAAAAATGATCAAAGAATGGTGTTCTGTTTCATAGTTGTATTTAGGAAACCCAAAGACATATAAAGATTGAGACCACAGTTTTAATAAATAAGCATTGGCAAATTTTTATTTTCCTTCATTAAAACTACTAATTTAACAGTTAACTTAATGATTATAAATAGTCCAAGATGTCCTTTCCCCATCTAAAACTAATCATTCCCCCACTGTACTTTTACTCTCAGTTCAAGCACCCTTCCCAATCAGAAGTCCCTGAGTTCAGGTTTGTGCAAATTTATCCCCCACCATGAAGAGAAATGGAGGTGGGGATGGGGAAATCATTAGTTAGGAGCAAGGGCATTCTACTGTCCTGAGAGAGATCTAGAGGAA
Source organism: Myrmecobius fasciatus (assembly GCA_023553655.1). Classification (NCBI taxonomy): domain Eukaryota; kingdom Metazoa; phylum Chordata; class Mammalia; order Dasyuromorphia; family Myrmecobiidae; genus Myrmecobius; species Myrmecobius fasciatus. The sequence goes on along the minus strand of JAJPUD010000745.1, from coordinate 53,487 downwards.
GAAACAGAGCAAAAAAAGGCATCAAAATGAAGAAAGAAAGCCTCAGAGGGAAAGGAGGCCTAGTGTTTGTCAGAGGAGATAAGTCAAAAAGTCTTAAAGGATGTATCTCCTTATCAAAGAAAAGATTAACAGTCCAAAAGTCATGACTTCTTGGGAAAGAGCCATAAAATCTCCATCGATAGAGCAGCAGAGTCCTAAAAGAAAAGTCTGAGGTGCTCCTGCTGTGAGGTAAGGCTCAGAGGGTGCCATAGACACTGATCTTGGCTAAAGAGATACTCTCAAAGTAATTATTCCGACCCTTTTCATATAAGACATAGATCTGGGGGGTCCCATCCCCCCAAATCTGAGCTCCCTCCAGAACTGTCAAGGATGAGTAACCACTGGGACCTGGCCACAGCTGAATCGTGTCTTTCCACCATGAAGTACCATTGCTGAAACTCCAGCGTATAGTCAGATTTACCCCTAGAGAAAAAGATGAAATGAGATGATGTTGCACACAGTAAACACTTAATGTCTATTGAACTGGACATTTCTTTCTTTGGGGGGGTGGGGGAGGGGGGGAAGGACACAAAAACGAAAAATGACAGTCCCTTATCTCAGGAAGCATACATTCTAATGGGGGATATAACATGTCTAAACAAATAAGCACAATGAAAAGGCAGAATGTGATGGAAGAAAGAAATCAAGAGACAAGAAAATGGTGAAGGAAAGATCACTTTCACCTGGGTGAAATTGGACAGGGAAATAAAGACAGATCATGGAATGGGTGGGTATTTGAAATAAATGTTGAAGGAAGAGAAGAATGTAAACAGATAGAGATGTCTGATGAATTTGTTCTAGGTTGGTTTGAATACAAAGAACCAGGAAAGGGCAGGATGCAATTGATAAATGGTGAGTAGCATAGTCTTTTTGGATTTTGAAGGGATCTGTGGGAGAAAAAGCTATAAAGGCAAATTGTTACTAGATGAATAGAGAGTATTTTGTTTAGTAAACAATGGGAAACCACTGAAGATGTTATAAGCAGTATAATGATAACAGCAATATAGCAGTTTAAAGTATGCAAAGTGCTTTACAAAGAGTAACTCATTTTATTCTCACAACAACTCTGGTTATGTGATATTATTATCCTCATTTCACAGGTGGGGAAACTGAGACTGAAATTAAATGATTTGCCCAGAGTCACATAGCTAGTAACTGTTAAGGGTGGATTTGAACTCAGGACTTCCTGACTATAAGGTCTAGCAGTTTATCTATGCCACCTGGCTGCTTCTAATGATGTAAGGAGATGTTCTTTATTTTTGGTTTGGATCTGTATTTTTACTGAGCAAATTCCCTCTGCCAATGCAATCAGCAACTCTCCTGCTATTTCAAAGCCTTATAAAGTTGTCAGTTCAAGTGATTTGTCCACTCAGTGTGTGTTAGAGGTAGGACTTGAATCCAGGTCAGTTCCATCCACCACACCAGACTACCTCTCATTAAAGACTACCTTTCATTAAAGCTATATATTATTAAAATTATTTTAACAACTGTGTAAAGGATAGATTGCAGAAAAAGTAGAAGCAAGGAAGTCTTTGCTATGAGAGTAGTAAAAGTAGATGAAGGCTTGATTCATGTTGTTGATAGCAATGTGACTATAGAGAGTAGAAAATAGAACAAGAGATTCCAGAGATGTGGAAGAGAAGGAGAAAGAGAAAAGGGTCAAAAAGGACTCTGAGGGCAAGGAAAGACTTCCCTTGCCCATCCCAGGTACTTACGATGCTCTGGATGAGCTGGATTCGAGAAGAAGACCAGACCAGAGCTGGTGGCCACAGCACCTGCAGCTACAGCAGGGTCGATGAGCTCTTTGTCAAAAGTCACATCTTGGAGCCTAAGGGTTTCACACGCATCATAGCTTCGGAGAATGATTCGGCAGTGACAGTGGTAATTATTCTGATTTCGTGTATTAATTACGATGGTGCCATCAGGGAGTTCGTAGGGCTGAGGGAGCACAAATCAGAGACTTCAGGGGAGAAGGCTCATTCAATGGAGAAAGTGAAATGTAGAAATGAAATTGAAGAAAGCTAGGGTATCAAACACCTAGGTCTCTGGAGGAAGCAGAGTCTGAGAGTGTTAAGAGTTAGTAGGCTGGGATGACAGAAGAGCAGGCACTTAGGTCTATAAAGGGGATGATGCTAAGGGAATGGTTGGGGAAGTAAGGAGTTCTGTACTCTTAAATTTTTTACCTGGCACTCATCAGGACTGAAGTCATTTGGCTTCTTGAGTTCCCCAAAAGGAATTCCACTGATACTACCGCCATAGCGCCAGGATGCTCCTCTGTCATCACTAATGAGGCAGGAGACCCCATCACGCTCCAGGGTTCCATGACCACAGACAATGAGCCGACCCTTATATGGCTCATGCCGCTTCTACTGGGAAAAAGAAAATATCATGAAGTGAGATTCATGGTAATTTTTTTAAACCCAGGGATTCCAAGGCAGGAAACAAGACTTCCTTGGTTCTATAAAACCAATCTGAGAAATCTCAAATTCTCTGCACTCCTTCCAGTTTTCCTCTAATTCCTGTCTTTTCCAATATTAGAAAGTCCCAGTCTCTAACCTTAAGGAAGTTATGTCAAAATCTCCAAATCTCTTTTTCCTAAATAAGTATTTCCTTGGAACAAACTCTGTGACAAGAAATTTTGTCCATCTTTCAAATGGGAAGTTCATTTAAAAAAATCCCATTCTTTTTGACAAGAAAAAATCTTTTTAAATCAGCAAATCTATGATACTAAATCAGATTCTTGACCCAAAAAAAATCTTTCTCACTCAAAATACTAAGTCCCAACTCTTACCACAACTTTGCTCTTCTAGGTCATCTTTGGGTACGTTAATCTTGCCTTTTAAGGGAACGTTCCTTCCAGAAAGTCCCAAATTCCTATTACCATAATAATAATCATAAAATTATTGCATTAGAAGACATCTCAAGAGTAACGCAGTCTACTGCAGGCATCTTCTCTACAGCCAATTCCTGACAAGTAGTCATCCAGATTATTTGAAGATGCCCAGTGGAAGAAAGGGAACTTAATATCTGATAAAGCAGGCCATAGTAATTCATATTTATATAATAAATGTTCATTTCAAAAAGCTCCCCTTCCCACCCTACCCCAACCCAATGACCTGAATGCCAGAGCCTGGTCCTGGAGCAAACATTTCAGTTCCAATATCCAAGGAGAGGTTTCTGGGTGGGCTCCAAGTGATGCCATCATCCTTACTCCACACCAGCATGGTGGAAGCCACAGAACACCCATCATAATGTGCACAGAGAGAATAAAAAAGGAACATTGCACCCGTTTCAACATCCCCAACTATGGCCCCCAGGTTCAGTCCATCAGCAACATCCCCATCATCCACTATAAATGATGTGGCAGACCATGTGGCACCTGATAAAAATACAGGATCAAGATATAGGAGTCAGATTTTCAGATCCCATCCCTTCTTCTTTACTGCCTAGAATCTCACTTCATTTTAGATTTAGCATAATACTTTGTCTAGACTTCTCATTCTTTCTTGTCTCCTAGATATATGTATACACATTTTGTACCTCCCCTCAATTTTCCACCTCCCATCAATAGATTGTAATCTCAGTAAAAGCTTTGCTCTCTCTCTGTATTTTTTCTATCTCTAAAGCCTATGTAATGTACATATTAGGTACTTAATAAATGTCAAATAAATGGTTCAGTCATTTGAACCTTCAAGGCAAATTGTACTCCCTTACCCCCTATCCTTCCCTCAGAATCCAGGTACCTCCATCTGTGGACCTCCGCATGGCAATAAATTTAGCGCCTTTATCTGAGGATGATGTTTTCCGGGCCTCTGCAAAGGCAAGAAGGGTCCCTCGAGGAGTGGCTGAGATCAATGGTATTCTGAAAGTGTCTACACTCCCAATTTGCTTGCCACTCACCCAAAGAAGCTGCTCTAGAGTCACCAATGGATGTACCTGCAATAATAGGATGAAAAGGAAGTCAAAGTAATAGTTGGAACTGGGGATCTCTAATACCTAATTCCTGAAAGAAGATCATAGATTTAAAGCTAGGATCCCATCTCTTGGATTTTTATGAATGAAGTAATTAAGGCACAGAGAAAATAAGGAACTCATGAGAAACTAAGGCACAATGACTTGGCCAGGGTTATAGCTAGTAAATATCTAAGAACATATTTGATTAAAAGTCTTCCTGACTGCAATTCCAGTCCCCTATTAAACCCCCAAATGCAGGGGATATACCTTATATGACTAGACATCAGGGAAAGGACTCCTTGGAGAAGCTGAAGATAGTGAGGATAGAAGATAGATTTCTAAGGATGACAGAGGGTATAGAGTTAAGAACAGGAATTTAAGAGTGTGGGTGGATGCCTTAGTTTCCCCAGGAGATCTGGGAAAAGGCATAGAGGTTCTGATATCTGGGACTAAGTTGCTAGATAGGATGAGAGTGCTGATTAGGAGTTCAGAAACCTAAATTTCCTGTTCTTAGAGATTAGCTTTGGTAGCCTTGGGACTAGATAAGTGCAGGAAGATAGAGATCTCAATGCTCAAATTCCTAAAGATGGAGCAGCAGAATGTGTCCACTCTGGGGGTAGGACAGAAAAGAAAACCTTTCAATGCTTCGGTTCCCAGGGGGAGTTGGGGATAGGTGGGAGTGGAGACCTAGAAAAGATGGGGAACTTAAGACCTAAATTTCCAGGGAGTTTCTATGCCTATGTCCTTAAGAAGGAGATGAGAAGCCTTATTTGCCTAGATGCCTAGAGAAAGGTAAAGATGTGGGGCTCTGATACCTGGGTCCCAGGGGGGCAGAGGTGGGGTTTTAATTAGATGGTGCATGGTTTTATTTAGATGTCTTAGACGGAGTACCTTTGTATGGATGTATGGGGATGTGTAAAGTTTGGGGGAGAGGTGTTTGATACCTGGGTCGTGTGTGTGGGGAGGGTGGCAGTGGAAATTCATGTTAGAGAGGGCACTAATAAAGTGAACATCTCGGATTCCTGAGTCCCCAAGAGGGAGCAAGGGCTGAGAAGTTTGGAAGGTGTCCCGGGTCGATGAGGCGGGCGGGGGAGGAGGAGAGGTTGTGGAAGAATAAGCAAGATGGGGCAGGAAGAAGCTTAGGAACGGGGGTCAGGAGGAGACGAGGGTGAGGCCCCTGAATCTCACTTGGAGCGACAAAGAAAGAGGCTGGGAAGTCTGGGTCAGAAGCACTGTGTCAGAGGGAAGATATGATGGAAGGCTGCGATACTGGAGGGAGGGCTAGGATGCCTGGGTCCCTGAATCGGGGGAGATGAGGGGCCAACAGGGCACTCACCAGGTTGAAGTCATAGGGCACCAGAGACTTTATCAGCTGCGGAATCAGCAGAAGGCTCAACAGGGAAACCCAGAGCCCGCGGACTCGGCACGACCCCGGCGTCCGAGTCTTCCAGGACGCTTGTTCCTTCTCTCTCATAGTATCTATTTCGACGGCAGATAGCAAAAAGACCGATCACGCTCCCTTTCCCTTAAAAACAAAACAAAAAAAAAACCCGCCTGAGTAGTCCACAGTGGGTAACACCTTGAGCACATACAGGAACGCTTCCGTTCCCCCGTGACAGACGATACCGCGGTGCCCCTGATTGGATAGCGAATTCCCAACCCCTGCTCTCTCCCTCCCTACTAGTGATTCACTGGTTAGCTTTAGGAAACACATTTGTGATTGGCCTATCAATCTCCAAGGGAGTTACATGACAAACGAGAGTTCATTGGCTGAAGTAAATAAGAGGAAAAAAAAAAAACCAAAACACTCTGAGGCTTCTGATTGGTCTGAGTCTGGTCTCCGGAATTTAGGGGACTGATTTAAAGCCTCAGAGGGCTATGAGAAAAGAAGAAGGTTGCAGTTTGTGGGAGGAAGTCTTTTATTCAAATCTGCAGATTATAAAATCTCTATCCAGAAGCTTGGGGAATTGGGGAGGAGGAGAGAGGCGGGGAGGGGGAGAGAGGAGAGGACTGGAGACTGAGGCCGAGGCGAGAATCTTCTGAAGCCAGGTTTGGTTATTTCGCCTTTTTCTTCTTTTTCCTGGAGGTGCTCTCGTTCTTCTTCCCCATAATTTTCATGAAATTTTTGGGCATATAGTAGGGCTTGGCCAGAGAGCCGTCATTCCGCTCCAGGTCTTCCACTGAATCAGGAACCAAAAAGACCCCCATGAATTCTGTCCTTTCCCGGTCCCTCCCATTTTTTTTTTTTAATCCCCTCAGTGAGGGGGAAACTTTCTTGGGGCTGCCTTTCCTTGGCTCACTTTGGTTTCTAATCCATTCTGCTATCCTATATCATTCTATGGGTGAATTCATCCCATTTACATTCACAGTAAGGACTATTAACTATATTCCCCCTCCATCCTCTTCTTCACCTTTTGAAAGCCTGCCTTTCCTTCGAAGTCTAGTTCAAATGTCACCTGCATGAAACCTTCCTTGGTTCCCCATCAGATGTGTTTCATTGCCCAGGCCTTGCTCATCCTAGCTCTGATCTATTATAGTTTACTGTGACCAAAATCACTTCCTCTCTCTGAGCATTAGTTTCCTTTTAGGGAAAACTAGGTAGCTAGATGGTACAAAGGATAGAGCACCAGACTTAGACTTAGGATGACTTGAGTTTTAATCTAACTATACATACTTAACTGTGTGGTGCTGGGCAAGTCACTTATATCTTTGTGTGTCTCCAATTCCTCAAGTATAAAATGGGATAACAAGACCCACCTTAAGTTGTTGTGAAGATAAAATGAGATCATATTTGTAAAGCAGTTTGTAAACTTTAAAATGCTGTGTAAATGTGAGCAATTATCTGTAAAATGAAGATTAATGTTTGCATTGTTATGAGGAAAGAGGTCTAAACTACGAATTGCCACAAACTGTGAGCTATTACTGTATGTCCTAAAGTTGAGTTCTGTGTGTTTATTTCACATATGTTTACTTTCTTAGATTTTACATAATCTGAATACTGTATTTCCATACTCTTCTTAGAAAAAGAGCTTCTATCAGAAAATGTTCTAATCTTTGTAGCTCTCTTAGCATCTTTTCTAGTGTTCTGTCCATAGCACTAACTTAATAATTGTTTGTAGAAAGGAACTTAAAGTCCATTTTTTGAGAGGCTTTCTCCTGAGAATTGCCTTTAAATCCAGGACTTTGTCTCCTTTGCTGAATCATATTAATCTTTCCCCTAATCTATTATTCCCCTTCTTCCATATGACTTTGAAGGCCTTGTTCAGGATCCTTTTTTTTTCTCTTCTACCATGCCTTCCTTAGTAATCTCATCCATTGGCAAAAATCTATGTAACCATTTCTAACTTCTACTGAACTCCATTTCTACATTGCCAATGTCCTGCTAGACATCTCCAAATGTCTTATCAGTATCTTAGATTGAACATGTCCAAAATGGAGCCCCAAACCTCCCTACTTCCCTGTTTCTATTGATGACACCACCATGTTTCCTGTCATCTCAGAATTATCCTTTCTTTTTTCTTCACCTTTCATATCTGATCAATCCATATCTGACAATAATAATATTAGCAATAATGCCATCTCTTCTCTCATGTAAGTTGCTGTAATAGTTTCTTAATTGCTCTCTTTGGTTTGTCTTTTTCCTTTCCAAACCATCTTTCAAAATTGTCAAAATAATTTTCTTAAGGCACAGGTCTGACCATATCGTTTTCTTGCTCAGAAATGGTAATGGTTCTCTTGCTTCCAGGACAGAACACAAATTTCTCTGTTTATTAGACTGAAATCCTCCATGGACTTATTTCAACTGTCTATTCAAGTCTCACCTCCCTTTTCCCCTTGATCACTCTCTGTTCCATCTAAAATGGATTACTAGTTTTTCCCAAACCTCAGCAATCCATTTCCCATCTCCTTCCATCCGAAGAGGCTATCCCCATGCTTGGAATGAACTCCTCCTCATCTCTTTCTCTCAGAATCTTTTTCTTTCTTCAGGTCTTAGATGTCATCTTTCTGAGAAAGGCTTCCATATTCTGGTGCCATTCCTATCCCAATTTTTAGTGCTCTTTAGTTTATTTGTATCTAATGTGTTGCATCCTCCAGGAGAATATAAATTCCTGGAAGTCAAAGACTTTCTCACTTTTGTCCTCACTTTTTGCAGTGTCTTCCACATGATCAGTACTTAATAAATATTTGTTGAACTGATTTGAAATTCAGGCCAGGATCCTCCATCTCTTAACTCATTATATCTTTTGGCTTGCAGCCATAATTTTTGTCAAGATCCTTCTACTCCTAGATCTCTTCTTAAGGATACAGCAAGAATTGATATCCCTGTTTGTTGAAGGCACAATTAAGTGTGTGGAAATTTCACAGGGAGGGGGATGTTCCAGGAGGAGGGGTAATACTCACAGAAACAGAGGAAAAGAGTGTCCACACACATGCTGAAGACACTGAAGAACCCAGAAGCAATGACATAAGCACCAAGGATGGAGATCTGGAATATAAATGATGCTGATAGAAACTCAGAAGAGTGAAGACTCTTGGAGGAGGGAGAATCCAGGTGAAGGGAACACTTAGGTACCAAGAAGTAGGGAAGGAGGCAAGTCACTCACCATGATAGGGAGCCAATAATAATTGAGGTTGGGAGAACGAAATTCTTCCTTCGGGGTTGGGATTCGGCCAGTGAAGAAAAAGAAAGAGAGGATTCCTGGGGACAAGAAGAAGGTGGCATCAAGTGGAGGTGAAACAGATCTTTCATCCTCCCCCAAAATTATGTTCATCTCTTCTAGTCTTTGGCTTTTCTCCCTTCCTCCACACACTGATATACATTCTCTTCAGAGAATCACATTTCCCTGGGCCCTGTGACAAAATGATTAGCTTTGGAATTGATTTTTCCTGCCTTTACTTTTTGCATGTGTAACTTTGGATAAGGCAATTAACCTTGCTGGGCCTTAATTTCTTAATCTGCAAAAGTAAGGAGTTAAACTAAACTTCTAACATCCCCTTTAGCTCTAAACTGTGGATCCTATGAAGACATATTCCATCTCTGGAACTTGGTTTCCTTCTCTGTAAAATAAGAGGGAAGGAGGGAGTTAGATTAGGTAATTTCTCTATTGTCTTCTGTCTCTAAATGTTATGCCTCTACTCACCAACTCCTGAAACCACCAGCAGTTTTCCAAAGAAGAGCAGCAAATCTGTCACTTTATCTAGGACAACTACCCTGTTGACAGAATTTGGGAAGTTATCTCTGGGGTAGGGGAAGGTTAAAAACAGAACAGCTACAGAGATGGGTTGGGGGTTGAGATGATTAGTAATTTTGGGAGAAAGCAGAATGGTAGACCTTTAGGAGTAGGAGTTTCCTTAAGGTAGGGAGACAGGGACTGGATCTTGAGAGATTTGAAGGAGTGAGGTGAAGGATTTGACACTGACCTAACAATGTTTCTCATGAGCAGCATGAATGCATTTTTAGCAGAGATACAGAAATTCTTCCCATAGATAGCAATCTGGGAGAAGAAAAACCAGAAAGAAATATTCCTAATAAATTTTCTCCTCCTTCCCAGTAGTTACTCTGTCTGTTAATAGGGGTGGGGATAGGCTTGAGAGAAGAGATATTGAGAGTTTTAGGGGGTGGTTTACTGAAAGTTATTTTTTTTAACAGTCCAAAAGGCCTCACCATGATGTATGCATTTCGGTTTAAGAATTTGAGGAATTTCTCTAGACACCAAAAGCAGCATTTGAGACAACACATAAGACATCGGGTCAGGGAGTTCTGGGTTCCTGGAGGTGGGTATGGAGTGGAATGGAGAGAAGAAAAGTGCCTGGTCATAATCTTTCTAATCATTGACCACTGACTGCCAACTCTCACCTTCCCACAGAACTGAAGTGGCAGACCCAACCTCTTGTTCTCCCCTACCAAAACTCTGACCCCTCTGGTCTTACCTCTTAGTTTGTGGTCCAAGTACTCCAAGACAACCCTCACTAACTGGACCACAGTCAAGATTAAGGCTCCAAAGGCCAGGGACCCTGTGTGGTAACTGAGGAGATGAGATCAACTGTTAAAGGCTAGCCTTCCTTGAAAATCTAGGACTCTCCTCAGATACTAAGGCATCTCCCTTCCTCTAGTCCCCAGATCTTTCCCCTTAGAAGTGCAGGTTTCAATCTCTTGACTTTACTGAATGTCCCAAGCATTAATTTCTCCAAATTACACTGACCGAAGAGTCCTGAAGAAAGCAGCACTCAGAGGACAGGAAGGGATATCCTGGGGCTTGTTGAAGGCCCAGTAAAAGGAAGCAAAGGCTCCAGCCAGGACACATTGCCCTAAGGCCAGCACCCAGTTCAGTGTCCAAAACAATCCTATTATCCCATAAATCTGCAGATTAAATAGTGAACGCTGGACTGGCCCAGAAGAGGAATAACCTAGGAACTGGCAAGTTAGACCTGGACACTTGGCAATAGAGAAATTGAGTTGGCTGGAGAAATTGACCTGAAAAGGAGAAGAAAGCAAAGAACCATTAATCAGTCTTTGTGCTAGCTCAGGCAGTATATTAAGCAGTAGTAAATGGCAAGACAATAATCTCATTCTCTCCTGCCTCCAGATTTGAGATCTGTACTACAACACCCCCCCCCGCCCCCGCTTTTATTTCCCAACTCATTCTGAGACCACCCCATCCTACAAAACATAATAGAATTCCTACCCTATCCTCTATGGTTCCTCCTCTCAAATATCCTTATTTCCAAGCTTCCTTACCAGGGGATTACATGGTTTATTGATGACATCCTGACAGTCTGAGTCACTGTCATTGGAAATCCACCATCCATACTGAGGTTGTCCAGATGTAGCCAGATACCCAGGGAAGAAGTCAAAGAAGTACAAGACAGAGGAAGAAGGCCTGGATTTGAGGTCAGAAGACTTGGGTTGGAATCTTGGTTCTATTACTTATTACTTGTGTGACTTTGGACAAATCAATCAATCAAGGCTTTATTAAGGGCCTACCATGTGCCAGCCACTGTACAAATCATTTAATCATGTCAGGAGCTTTTTCCTTATCTGTAAAATGACTAATCATTTCTGGCTCTAAATCCTATAATCTTATGATAACAGAGAACATGTTAGGGTTAGGGAAGAATGATTCTCCAGGCCATATGATCAAGGAATAACAGCATCCCCCATTAGTATCCAGGATTTCTACTACATCTTAGGCCTCCCTGTGGGCCACAAAGATTAGGATATTAGTTCATAGGGCTGCTGAGACCTCAGTCAGAGGATACAGAGTTGTCATGACCCAATAAGCCACACATATAAGCAGGAAGACAAAAGTCAGGAACGGGAAGAACAAGGTGCATGTCATCTGTCCCACGGCCCTGCAGAAGCAGAAGAAACATTCTCACTCACTCATAGACAAGACTGCACCCCTTTAATCTCCCAGTTATTATCTTGGGTTTCTCTGCAACATTTTTATCCTACCACTCCCATTATTTTGTTCTTCCTCCTAATCACACTCCTTCCTCCATATTTTTACAGAATTAGAATATGTTGTTCAGTTATTTTAAGTCATTTCCAACTCTCTGTGACCCGATTTGGAGTTTTCTTGGCAAAAGTCCTGGAGTAGTTTGCTTATATTACAGGTGAGGAAACTGAGGCAAAGGAAGATGAATCTTCCTGACTCCAGGCCTAATACTTTGTGCCCTATGATGCCATCTAGTTGCCTTAGGGATTAATGAATATAGGTTCCATGAAAGTCATTATTGGTAACATGAACTGTATGCCAGAAGTGAAATAAGAGACTGAGGACAGTTTCCTCACCCACAAAATGAGGGGTTGGACTTGACAATCTCTAAGGTTCCTTCTAGCTCTAAAGCATAATGATCTAATATATAAGATTAGAAAAGGAAGTAGGTCAGCTTTCCCAGAGGAGACTGAGACAGAGTAAATGGAGAATCTGAGGTACCCTTGTGATTCTAAAGGAAACACAGAAAGGCCTCCAGCACGGTAGATGGAGGTTCTATGAAGACATGAATGAAGATTATATAGCATAGCAAAATACGGTAGGGTTTGCAATCTAATGGAGAATATAGCACAATAGTGAAATCAGTTAAACTAAATATAATTTATATCTAAAAGTCTTGTTGAAGTTTTAAACTTCAAAATGCATAAAATATAAGTTTAAGAAGCTTAAAATTCCACATTCCTTTTTTGAAAGAAAGAAGCAGGAGCAGTAACTTAAATTGAACCAAGACTTTTGGGACTGCATAGTTTGTAAACAATGGCAACCTTTGATGAGAAGTAAGTAGAGGGAGAAAAGGAATCCTTTTCCTTCTCTCCCCAACCAAAGCTGCTTCCCTGAGTCTCTGTCTAACTATAGCTATAACTCGTACAGGAGCTCCCAATCACTCAAAATGGGATAATTACCTGCCCTACTGTTCAACTCTCCTATCATCCCTCCTCTCCCTTTCCTCTGTCTCAATACTACTCCATCTCCCTTTTCCTGATTTTCCACATATCTTTGTTCTTTCTCTCTGACTTAGGGTTCCTCTCTTTAACTTGTTTCTGTCCCCTTTCTTGCCCTTCCCCACAATCCCACTTTTCTACTCTCACATATTAAATTTCTCCCCACTCTCTTCCTTACTAACTTGCTGGCTTCCTGGAGGAGAGCAATGGCTATCCGGATCCTTTGTCTTAGGAAGATCAAAAGCAGCAGAAGAATCCCCTCCAGCACGGAAACCATAATCACTATGGGAGAAATGGGGTAGTGGGAAATCATAGGAATGGTGAAGAGGAGATGAGGAATACAGAGTTAGGATACTGGGAAGTATTGTCACTAGCCCTGAAGGGAAATATGGTGGGGTTGGGAAAGGTCATTGATATACCCAGTACTGGCAAGAGGTATGGGGAAATAAGTAAGTGATTTTGTGGGATAGAGCTCAATTTGTAGGGATAGGCTTTGGTGGGTTTAGGGTGTGGAGGGAGGAGGGTATGACTTACAAGCAGCTAGCCAGGTCTCTTGCACATTTTGGTAGGCAGCAAGATTGATGGTAAATCCCAGCTGGGAAATTGTGGCTCCTCTATCTTGAAGTATCTTGTATTCCCTCCAACAGTGGTAGATCCCATATGCAAGAACCCCTAGCACCCCCAAAATCAGCACCAACACCAGGGGTCCCGCGACAAGGCGAAGTAACAGCAAAAACAATAAGCTCAAGACCAGAGATATAGCCAGGGCACTGAGAACAGGAAGGGATGGAATGAGGGACACATGTCCCTTAAGTTCTTGTGTTTTTCATACTGCTCCTGAAGTCCCTAAATGTTCAGAACCACCTCCCTTGTCCCTCATCCAAGGGAACCACGTATTGTTTTTCCCAAAGCAGATTTTCATTCCTTCCAAGTCTATTAGTTTGTGACCTTCAGTGGTTCTCACTTCCTCTAATTGTTTTCTTCTCTACTTCTAAATATCCCCATGTTCCCTGGGGCTGGGGTTTCATAGAGTAAAGGGACTGAAGAAAGGAGGAGAGATTCTGGAAAAATCTGGCAACTCACATTAGAATCCAGTACCAGGACTGAGCAATATCTTCAAAAATCTTGGTGCTGATTTCTCGGGCATTAAGAGTGTTCAAGAGACCACTGAGGTAAAGGAAAAGGGTCAAAATAGGTATCAGGGCCGAAGGGTAGGTAGAAGGAAGAACAGGGATAAAGAATAAGAGAGAGGAAGGATATCTCACTTGATGCTTTGAGTGATATTAGTCATATTCAATGGAGAGTCAGGAGGAATCACAGATTTGACAGAAGGGATACATCGGCCCAAAGCTGCAGAGGAACAATTCAGTGAAGATTAGACTCATTTGATACTTGACTCCCAACCTTCTGGCCAATAAATACTTGCTGGAGGTAAGAATGTTCAGCTCCTTCTCCACCTTGGGAAGCTAATAGAAATCTTTCTAAAATATAAGCCTGACTCGTTCCGGAGACTTGCTTTAGTCTCCTTGAGGTTCACACAACTTACCCCTCACTTATTGCTTTATCCTGGACCCTCTTCTCTCTCTATACTCAATCTTGGTGATCTTATCATCTCTTATAGATTCAAATAATTATTACTATTCAGATGACTCCCAAATATACTTTCCTGTGCCCTCTCTCTTTTGACAATGATCTCTCCTGAATAATCCTGAACTAAGATGATAAATGCCTGGATGTTCCATGGGCATCTTAAATTTATCACGTCCAAAATAGACATTGTTATTCATCCCTACTCCAAACTTCCCAAACTATCCTCTTAATCACTTAGGCTTTCTAATCCAGGAATCATCCTTGATTATTTTCACTTCTTCACATTCAATGAATTTCACTAAAAGAATTCTCTATTCATATTCCAGCCATCAGTTCAGGCTCTTATTCTGGACTTGAATTACCATCTTAGTCTTCTGATTGGTTTCTCTGCATCCAGTTTCTCCCCTCACCAATCGATTTTTCATATAAATACTAAATAGTCATTCCTGATGATCTAGCCATGTCATAACTAGGGGAATCAGGAAAAGTCTCTTAAAGAAAAAAGATCTTTAGTTAAAATTCAAAGGTTAAGGATTCTAAGAGGTGGAGGTGAAGAGAAAGGGTAAAGAGGGAACAGACTAAATAGCTCAATTTGATTGGAATATAAAGTGCTAATGTGTAAGGAACCTGGAAAGATAAACCATATTGTGACATAAGAGATTCTTTTGTCAAATACCAAATAGAGGAATCTGCAAGTGACTGAATTTGAAGAGACCAATTATGAGGTTATAATAATGACCGAGGTGAAAGATGCTAAGGGCCTAGATGAGAATGGTTGTCTCATTAGTAAAGAGATGTTGAGAAAGTAAAGTGAACAAGATTTGGCAACTGATTTGATATAGAGGGGATAGAATGGATGGAGTATATGGGGCAGGAGGTGGGTGAACTGAGAGTGAAGAGTTAAAGATAATTAAGATATTGAACTGGGTTGACTCTCATTGGAAAGAGGGAAATCTCATTGGAAATTTTAAGGGAAGAGATAATGAAAACTGTTTTAGACCTATGAATGTCACTAACTTGCTGAATGATCTTGGACATGTCCCTTCTCTCTGGGCTTCCAATTTCCTCCTCTGAAGCAGTAGATCTAGAGAGTCTTTTAAAGCCCCCTCTATCTGTAGTTTTGTGAAAGGACAAATCACTTACGAACCTGGAGTAGAGGGGAGGAGGAAAGCAGGGCAGAGCTCCAATTGCAGACTTGAAATCACTTCCTGGAGAAAGAGATAAAGATACAGTATCACATATATCACCTACACACAGTCTTGTATACGGTCTCACACTCATGTTAGTCACACATGTATTTGTCTCACACATAACACAGACACCCCACTAGAGGAGGGGTGATGTGGATCTCGTGGAGAAGGGGAAGATTCACTGTCTGATTGATTCATACAGCTTTGGTTGTTGTTTAGCAGGACTTGGAACAGTGTGGGTGGGTGTGGGTATATGTTCGTATGCTCACTGATTTACCATTTCTGGATTAACACTGGGCTGGCAGAAGATCAGGGATGAATTGAAGACATCCTTCACAGACTGAGACATCTGAACAGGATTCACTATCCAATATGAATCAGGGCAGGAAGAAACACAGATCTGTGTAGGGTAGAGAGGTAGGATAGGACAGGGAGCTATTTGCCAGAGTCTTTCAGGACATTTTTAGGGGCTAAGAGAAATGCCAAGATTCCCAAGGAACTCATTGAGAGTTAGGGAAGAGGCACTGGAGTTAGAGGATGACAAGTTAGAATTGGAAAGGACCTTGTAGATAATTAGTCCAACCTCCTCATGTTACAGCTGAGGTAAATGATTTTTCAAAAGTCACATGGGATAAATAAACAGCGCTAGGATTTCAATATGGGTCTCTTGACTTCAAATCCAGGTCAATTTGGGTCCCTAGGGGTAGAGAGAATATGGGATTCCTTAAGGGGCTCCTCAGATTTCAGGTTTGGACCTGGGTAGTAGGGCACCGAAGTCCATCCATAGTGGCTGTAACAATACTAGTAGCCGTGATACAACTGAGGATATTGAAGTAATAGAGGTATGGCTTCTTTCTGTAAGGAGAGAAGAACCATAAATTCCAGTCATTTAGCTGTAGACAGTAAAGACTCATAAATCTAGAGTAGAAGGGATTTTGCAAAGGCTATTTACTTCAAGGAGTAATAGGTGGTGCAATGAGTTCAGGACCTGGAATCAGGAAGCCTTGTCTTCCAGAGTTCAAATCTGGCCTCTACTAGCTTTGGATCTGGGCAAGTCCTGTTTGCCTCACTTTCCTTATCCGTAACATGGATGGAGAAGGAAATGACAAACCACTCCAATATCCTTCCTAAGAATACCCCAAATTGGGTCACAAAGAGTTGGACACAACTGAACAACAATAAAAATCTACTTCAAAATTTTTATTTTATAGATGACCAAATTGAGATCCAGGGAATTCAGGTCACTTGATGAAGGCATACTAGCAGTAAACTTTGGAGGCAGGATATGAACCCAGGCCCTTCAAGCCTGGAATCAGTGTTTCTTCCAAGATTCCACATCTTCCTTCCTTGAATCTCTCAGGAAATCAAGTTTAAACTCTCCTCTATCCTGAAACATTTTCTAATATATTATAGTCTGGATTTCTAGATTGTAAACTCTTTGACATCCAGTATTGTGCTAGTTAAAAAATTTTTGGTATTGCCTATATAACATTTTGGCCATGTAAGAAATGTTAATTGAACTGACTAGATCCCACAGTATCTGGGGTGGTAGGGACCTTAAAGATTTAGTTCAAACCTTGTCATTTTACAGAAGAGAATAAAGAGACCCCATAATTATAATGGTACCAAGTCCTGAGTTGTGTGGGGAGTATAAGTATATTGCCTTTGCCCTCTGGAAGTTTATAATCCAGGGAGTAACAAGACATAAAGATTGACAGAATTGACAACAACAGGATGCTAAATAATACAGTGCTGACTTTAAAAATAATGTGGGCATTGAACAGGAAGAGCTCTCTGAACTAGAGAAGTGAGAAGGGCTTGATAGAGAAAGATGGGTTTTAAAAGAATGGAGGAGGAATCTTCAAGTAGGAGGAAAAAGAGGAGCTAATTTCAAGTAGATTATAATACATCCTCAGCTGCTCCTTCAAGAACTGAAGCATTTAGGGTCGTCTCACCTGTTCTCTCCAATTCCACAATAGGCCCCTGTAGAGTTCCTGGGATAAAGAACTTGACGAGGATCTCCATATAACCAGGCTGAGGTACAAAGAAAAGAAGTAGAAGATACTGTAGTTTTAGGGATTTAATCTCTTTGTCAACCATCCTCCTCTCTCCTTTAGATTCTTGGAAGGAAAAAGCTTACCCACAATCCCTACAACAATGTAGCCTGCAATGAACACCAGGAAGAGGACATACCAGATGACATCAGTGCAACTCCTAGGAAAAATGAGGGAGGAAAGAGATTTTTTTTTTTTTTTTTTTTGCAAGGCAGTGAGGAGGGGTTTATATATCAGGGAATAGGGGTTCTGGTAGGGGGAGATGTTACCTGCTCTTTATGGGGCCTCTGAAAGTGGGATCATATTTGACAGCTTTCCCTGAGGGGGAGAGTGAAGTAAGGCAGCTCAGTACCACACAGATTAGCATTTAATGACTGTCACTTTGTGGGGCAGCCTTGTTTTTCCCAAATTCCTTCCTTTCCTCCTAAAGATTAGTTAGCCCAAAGCCTTTTGCCCTTCCCCCTGCTACCAAGTACGACCTTTTCATTAACCCCATATTTCACTGTCAGAGAGAAGGAAAAAAGAGAGGGAGATATACAAAGATGGTGGGAGTAGGGAGAGACAGAGAAGGAAATTGGGAAAGCCAGATTAACAGGCTGTGGAGACTACTCGGCAACCCCGCCTTAGATCTATATGCTTATCAGATCTTTTCCGGTTCACACCTTAATGGCCTTGAGCCCAGGAAATAGCCTTCACCTAACTCCCTCCCCCAAAGTCAGGACTAGCCCTTTCCAGTCTAATTTGGATCTTTGTTATTCTATGTCTATACATCTTCTTCAGTTTCTCAGTAACTCTCAACCCACCACCCTGCATTTTAATTTATTAGCCCTCTGGGCAAGAATTTCCTTGTACAGACTCATCACTCGGAGGTAAACTGTGACCTTTGGAGGAAGGGTGGTCCTGGACTGGAGAAACCGTGGGGAAGTCTCAAACCCCTCTAGACCTCTGGGAGGAGCCCCACCCTCCTGTTCATAGGGAAACTCCTAGATGGGATCTCCACCTATTCAATCAAAGATTTTGGCCTAGGGCACAACCACTGCCCACTATAGAAATTATCCCTTAATCTCCCCAACCAATGAGCCTCAGATAGCTAAATAAAAGGATGACTTGGAAGCCCGAATCCTGTAGGAACTAGCCTGATAGGAGTTGTTTTCTCTGCTTTAACAAAACCCATTTTTGCCACAAACCTCTCGCCTCATCCTTTGGGGTTTGTGAATTCTTTTGCCCACAAACAAGGGGCCAAAAGGGGATCTCTCTCAACCCTCATTTCTCACACCTCAACAACTCCTGCCTGTAGGATATGAAAATTAACAACTGGTAAGGAGATCTAGAGGCTGGCATCATTTTCATCAGGGAATTCCAGATTATACAAAGAATTAACCTTTGGAATGCCCTTAGCTCCTCATCTCTCAAGGGTTTGTATATCTTTTCTGCTCAGCCTCCTGTGTTCATTCTCCAGATTCCAGTGATGAATTTGTTTAGGATGGAGTTAACACCTGAGCCTAGCTGTATTGGTCAGATTGTGGACACAAACTCTGGAGCACATACATTTACAACATACACTGTGAGAAGGGAAAGACAATGAGAATTCCAGAATCCTTTTGAAAGAGTAGGGTGAGGCAGAAAAGTATTGGAAAGGGCCAAAAGCAAGTAAAAAAATCAGGAGGTATGTTTACCACAATTGCCCCGGAGTCTGTTCCTTTTTCATAGACTAGAGGTCAATCACGGACCTGTACCTGTCTCCAGGAAGTCCATGGGGACATACCGTCCCCTTCCTGATTCCCTATGGGGATATAGGTATTTGGCTCTTCTTTCCTCCAGTCCCTCTCTCTTTTGAAATTGAACTCAGGGGTTCAATTTCCTAGTCCTTTCTCTATGGAATCCAATTTCCCCCAGCTATCAGAAACCTAGGTGTTGTCTCCTCAGGGGATTCTTCCCCTAAGCTTTAAAAGGACCTCAGGGTCCTTTCTTCCCTTTAGCCATCAGAATCCATATGCCCTAGTCATCTATCCATCTTCCAAGAACCCAAGCATCTATCCTTGTCCTTTCTTCTATATCAAAGAACCCAGTTAATTTACTTCTTCAGGTGCATCTCCTTAAATCCTTTATGCCCCTCCAAACCTAAGCAGCCTTTTCCCATCCTGTTCTCAGGGATCCAACCCCCTGAAGTCACAGGGATCTGGCACCTCCTACGATTACACAAACCCCGGCTCTCACTTAACCAAACCCTTAAATCCTCAGGTTCCTAAGTATCTAGCCCCAAGCCTTACCATAAACCTTCTCATCTTGTTCCTTCTCCATGACTACAGGAAAGCTCTAAAGGAATTGTTGACTTCTCTAGGGAACTAGCGTCTTACCAGCTGCTAGCCTCTGAGCCCCACCTCCTTCCCTGCTGATATAAGTATTCCTACCCCTCCCATTCACCTGTGTTTCTAAAGCACCGGCCCCGCTAGTATCCAATTTTTTTCCTCCAAGACTTTGAACATAATCAGGAACTGGAGTGGAGATTAAGGAGGTGGCAGAAAGCAGGGTTAGGCTCAGGGCAATGTCAGAGCCTCTTCAAAAATGTATGTAAATATTCTCTTCCAGTAAGAGGTTTGGATAACTTTATCTCACAGAACAAGGGTCACTTTCTATCCCATAGGAGTCTAATCATATCTTGATATACTCAACTCATTTTTCTTGGACTCAGTGGCTATTTTTATTCTCCAATTTCTAAGTTTTAGCAATAGCTGATACCTGTGCACCCTGCTTCTTCCTCCTCTTTCAAGACAATGCTACTTGGACTACTATTCCCTAATACTCCCTTCCCCATTCCCTTTTTACTAAGACTAAGACAGCTTACAAGCAAACCAAAATATTTATTGAGGGGAAAAAAAATGCCAGGGCATGAGGTGGTGGTCAAATGATATGGGGGAGGAGGCAATGTTTACAGTGGGGAAGCAGACTGCCCTGGGATTTCTGGGGTGAAGTCAAGCTGTTGCTCATTCAGATCCCCAAAGATGCCCTTTCTTTAATCCAATTCCAACTTCAGGTACATGTGTGAGATGGGTATCTGATGAGTGTGTCCCTCTCTGATTGGGAGTAGGTAATACAAAGGTGGTCATCTTTGTCCCAAAGTGGGGAACTGGGTCTGGTAATCATTATAGCAGAAAAGAACACCATTTCTTCCAACCCAACTCTTGGTGATAAAAGCATACCAGTTTCAAATCAGGTGACATGAATAAACAGGAATGACTTGGGACAGACAGTGTGTGGGCAGGAAAAAGACAGCTAGCTCTGAGGGATGAAAACAATTCCCAGAAGAAACTTTGTGGGGAAGCCCCCCAGAAGTCACAGGATCTGGGATCAGGAACTGAGGGAGGGTAAAGACCCAAGGTCAGCAATCAATTCTGGGTGGGGGTCCAGACGGGCCAGTCGGCTCTGCTCCAAGGCGATGGCTTCGGCTGAGTGCTTGCATTTTTCAGAGCCACATTGACAGGTGAAATACTTGCTTTTAATGTCCCAGAACCGGTCACCATAGTCAAACCTGCCAGTAAAGTCAGGGGAACTTGGGATCCAGACCACAAAAGCCTTCTTAGGCTTTTGGTTTGCCCACCTAACAATCCCAGAAACTTTCATCTCAGCTTTCATTCTCTTCAATCACTTTTTAGGGACTCAATCTCTGGCCAATTAATCCCAAAATTCATGTTAAACCCTACCCAAGATCGGTGAAAGAATAAACACAAATCTTTAGGGGACAAGGAGTGGAGTATAAAAGCTCACTTTCTGCCAGAGTAACTGGGGAATTCTCCAAGAGCCAGGAAAGAGGACACTAGAGTCACAGGATCCCACAAGTTAAGAGTTCAAAAAGACCTTAGAAATACTTTAGTCCAGGGCTTCTTAAATTGTTTTGTGTCATGGGCAACTTTGGCAATTTATAGAAACATATTACTGTTGTTGCCTACATTTGTAATTGAAAGATGCTAAATTTAATTTACAGATTAAGTGAAAATAAAGATATAATTCTCCACCATTTCCCCTCCCTCCCCCAATCCAAGTTCATCTATCCACCGACCCCACTGGTTTAAAAACTTTGATCTAGCCCCAATTTCTCATTTTAAAGCTGAGGTGTGACAATTTTCCCAAAGTCACACAAGTACACTGGTGATAGAGCTTATTTTGGGAGTCAGATGCTACCCTTGGAACCTCTTGGATCTCATGTTTTCCCTCCCTCATTATGACTCTCTTTAAGGACTCCACCTGGATAACTTACTAAAGATCTAGACCCCCTTCCAGAAAACAGAAGAAACCCTTGCACCCCCCTCACCCTAGTTCCTCGCCTGTCCGGATGTCTCGAGAACTGAAGAAGGCGATTCGGGGGAACCTGAGGTCTTGGTGAAGCATGAAGACTCGAACAGGGATGATGTTAGGGTCACACAAATGATTGATAAAACGACTGATGTTGCCATAATATCGAGCATCAATGCAGTACACCTCACCATCCTGGAGAAAATGTGAATTGGTTACCTCCCTTATGTTGCATCTTACTGGACTAGGTCCCAATCTCAACATAGTTACTAAGGCTGTATCAATTCTTGCTGACTCAAGATTTAAGGGAGGTATTGAAGAAGAAATAGGTTAAGTCCTCCCCCTCATCCCAACATACTTACTTTATTGTCCAGGTCAAAGAGGTAAGAGTCATCTTCCCGGACATCTGCCTCGGCATCTGAGATCAGTTCCCCAACATACCTAATCCAGCAGGGGGAAAAGAGGAGTTCTGAGAGGGATACAGAGGAAGGTAGGGCTGTCTAGGGGGTTCCCATATACTATATACTTCAATCCTCACTCCCTGACCTTTTGTGACCTAATCTTTTTCTATTTCTGCCCCTACCCCAAATCTGTCACCCTCCTTACCTTCTCATCTTCCTCTCTTGTTAACAGTCCAGAGGAAGTCATTATGGGATGTTATGATATAGAGGATACTTAAGTTGGGCCTTATGGGTAAGTGATATTGATAGGTGCAATTGAAGTGGGGAAGAATTTCAGGGAGGGTAAATGTCATAAACCATGGCATTCTTATGGCACAAGTAGGCTAATCTTATAACCATCTTTTCTTTCCATTCATTCCCATTACCATCACCCTACTTATTGGACAGTCAGTAAACATTTATTAAGTGCCTCCTATGTGCCAAGTATTATGCTGTGTATACAAAGAAAGGTAAAAAAACCAAAAAAACAAAACTGACTAGACTGGACTTACTACATACAGCCTAGCTTATTAAAGCCTCTATTCTCTGTCTTCCAATCTATCCTTCATACTGCTGCCAAAATATTTATTACAAGTAGATCCGATCAAAAGCTTAAGGCCCCTAGCTGTTTAATGAGTGAAATTTATATTTCTTGTTTGGCATTCAGTGAATGTAAGTATAGATTTATTCACTTTAGAATGTAAAGCTCACTGTAGGAATAAGGTTTGCTTTCTTCTTCAATAGATGTATCCCTAGAATCTGGAATAGTGCCAGGCATAGGTTAATGAATACTTGTTAAATGACTGGTCAAAGTCCTTCACAATCTGGTATTACCCCTGCCTTTATGTTTTATCTTATATTAGCTCCTCCCCCATTCTTCCCATGTTCCAGTCAACTGAGTGCTGCCCTCTGTCCCCATTCTAATATAGTTTTGCTCATGCTATTTCCTACAAAAAGGAATGTTCTTCCACCAAGACTTCCTGTTTGTTTTTTTTGACTGGACCTATGATTTCATGGGAGTAGGGAACCTCTTCATAGTTTCCTCTGCTTCTTATAGTCTTAACAGAGTTGCCTAGAGGCACTGAGAGGTTCAGTGAGTTCCTTGGAGTTATAAGGCCAGGATGTGTCAAAGGTGACATTTGAATCTTGTCTGGCTCGCTTGACCAAACCATACAGATGAGCTTTTATTCATTCTTTATTTGAAATTTTATTTTCTCAATTTACAATCTCCTTAGGAGGAACAAAAGACATAAAAGCAAAAGCTCTCTAAACAAATAGTGATAGTCAAACAAAATAAATTCTCGAACTGGTCATATCCAAAACTGCCTATTTAATTCTGCATCTTGAGTCTATTATTACCTGTCAGCATTTATGTATCCTTTCAACTTAAATGCTATCATCCTCCATGAAGTCTTCCTAGCTTCCCCTAGTCAGTAACTCTACACAACACTTATAATGTATTTCTATAAAACTGTGAATTAGAATTCTGTGTTTATGCTCTACCTCCCTACTAGACTTTAGAATTAAAGGATGGGATTGTATCCTATCTCTCCCAGTGCTTACCTAGCATAGTACTTGGACACAGTAGGTGTGTAATTGATGTTAACTGAATTTGTTATTTAAGAGTAAGAACAAGAAATTATTGGGGTAGGAGTTTAAATACAAAGGGGGTAAATACAGATTATAGTAGTCATGAATGCCAAATCAAGTGAAAAGTTCCTGAATACTTTTGAGCAAAAACATGATAAGATAGATTAACAGTGATGTTTTTGGGAACAGGATATTGACTGAATGGATTAATGGAATTAGACTAATCATATCTTTAGAATGGATCTGAGTGGGAAAGAAACTGGAGGAAGAGAAATCAGTTAGGAAGTTGTGGTTTTGTGATTGAGCTATATTTAAAAGCTGGACATAGCTGGTGGCAGTAGAAATAGAAAAGAAAATATGGATGTAAGATATAACAACAATTTGCATGGCTGAGAAACTAATTGGCAAAAAAGAAGGCAAAGATGACTGGGGTTTGGGGTCTTGGCAACTAAAAGGTCATTTTTAGAGAGAGAAAAGATGAACAGTTTGGTATTGATGAATATGAAATGTTGTTGGAACATCAAGGTGAAAACTTCCAGCACAAAGCTGAAGATGTAGGACTGAAAATATTGATTTGGGAGATGACAGTAGAGGCTATGAAGGGGAGAAGAAAAGGGGAAAAACAAAATGTATATATATAGTTAGAAGGGGAAAGTAAGACATGAACCCCAAGGACTAAGCTCTGAGGAAATAACCACATTTCAGAGTTAGGATGAGGAATAAGATGAGAAGAGGTATCAGAAGGATTAGAAGATTGTCATGAAGGCTAATGGAAGAAAGTATTCAATAGGAATGAGTGGTCAATAGTGTCAAATGCTGGGAGAGGGCAAATATTAAAGGGGATGGGACAGCTAGGTGGTGCAGTGGCTAAAGCACTAGCTCCAGAGTCAACAGGATATGAGTTCAAATGAAGCTTCTTACATGTACTACTTGTGTGACACTGGGTAAGTCAGTTAACTCTGATTGCCTTGGGGACAAAAAAGATGAAGAGAGATGAAGATTTTTTAAAAGGCCAGTGGATGTGGTGATAAGATTATTGGTAATCTTGTGACAATGGTTTTGGTGATTGTGGGGGAAGAGGGCAGGGAGGATGAAAGAGGAATGAAGCCAAGATGAAGGAATAGCAAGAAGTAGAGCGACAGCTCCCGTCTACAACTCCTTCAACAAATCTATAAAATTCACCAGCTCAAATCCTGATGAAGAAATCCAGAAAAAGTCACAGGGAGTCCACTGTCTGGCTCAAGTTGGCAAAGGGAGAAAGAGAAATTTGTAGATAGTAGGAAAAGGGTCACTGTGGGGGTACTTGCTATACACAGAAGACTCCAGTGCCCATGGACAGGCTGCAAACTGCCACAAAAGAAGATCCCATATTTTATATCGTAACAGGGAGGTCAAACTTTGTTGGACCAGCCCAGATCTTCTAGAGGTGTGGCAGAGCCAAGCCCTCACACAAATCCAAAGTCAGGAAGTGGGCTGGAAGAATGAACAAAAACAAAAACTTCCACCCACAAAGGGCTATTACGGTGGAAGAAATGAAGCAAAAATTTAAAGTTAAAAATATTTTCGTAAATTGAATGAAAATGCTGAGGAAAACATTAGAAAAATGTTTTATATAGCTATTGCTATAGAAAAAAATTGGAAAAGAAATTAACATAACAATTTGAAACGAAGTATAAAACTTCCCCAAACATCAGACTCCCTGAAAATTTTAATTGGCTAAACAGAAGTCAATGAGTTCATGAGGCAATGAGAAATATTAAAACAAAGTCAAAAGACTGTAAAAAAATGGAAGTATTTCATAGCAAAAACAACTGATCTAGAAAAGAGATCAAGCAAAAAAAATGAAGAATCACTAGACTGTTTTTGAATACTATGACCAAAAAAAGGGTCTAAATATCCTATTTCTTAAAACTGTGTATTCCTTAGAACCAAAGACCAAAATGGAAATAGAAAGAATCCATCCCTCCCCTGCAAAAAGAATGCCCAAAATGAAAACTGTTGGGAATATTCCCGAGTCAAAGAAAAAATACTGGGAGCAGTCAGAAGGAAAGAATTCAAAATGCTGAGGAGCCAGTCAGAATCACACTTGACTTAGAAGCCACTACTACAGAACAGCAAACTTGGAATATAATATTCCAGAAAGAAAGGGTGAAAGATAGGGATTTACAGCCAAGAATAACTTACCCAGAAAAATGAGGAAATCCTACAGGAAAAAGAAAAATAGGACTTTTAATGAAATAGATTTCCAAGTATTCCTGATGAAAAAATACTAGAGCTACAGAGAAACTCATTAGTTCAAAAATAAGTGAAGAGAAGCATAAAAATGTAAACATGAATGAACAATGATAAAGGACTAAACAAAGATAAACTGCTCACATTCAAATATAGGGAGACATACAAGTATCCTCTCTGAATCTTATCAGGGAGTACAATCAGACAAGGCCTTGGAATATTTAGGGAAAATTATCTCACATAATCAGAGTACACATATCTATATTTACATACAAGGGGTGGGGAAAGGATAGTTGACATTTGAATTTCATTGTCATCTAAAATGAAAGCTGAATATAAAAATTCCATTTTGTTCAACAGCAAAACAGGAGGAGAGGGGTAATTAGAAGAAATGTATATTAAGTTGGGAATGAATCCTAAGCACAACAGTCTATAAGGATATTTATATTCTTATATATTCTTTTTGAGGTGGGAAAGAATGGGAATATTAGGGAATGCCCACAAATTAGGGAATAGCTGAACCAATTTGATGTATAAATGTGAAGGTATACTATTGTGTGAATTCTTTATCAGCACTATAACCAACCAGGATGTCATCACAGGACTAATGAGGAAACATGCTATCTACCTCCTGATACAGAGCTGAATTACTCAGAATGCAGAAAGAAAGTATTCTTTTTTGGACAAGGCCAATGTCTAACATTATTTTGGGTAACTGTTTTTTTTTTTTTTTGCTGAGGCAAATGAGGTTAAGTGACTTGCCCAGGGTCACACAGCTACTGAATGTTAAGTGTCTGAGACCAGATTTGAACTCAGGTCCTCCTGACTTCAGGTCTGGTGCTCTATCCACTGCGCCACCTCGATGCCCCTAACTGTGTGTTTTTAAAGGATTTTGTTTTTTTCATGTTCTCAATTGGGAGACGGAGAGATGAGGTAGGGAAGTAAGAAGGTGGATCTTAGCTGGTTAAAATAATTTTTTTTTTAAAAGAGAAAAGCAGGGCAGTAATTTGAAAGTGCTATTCAAATATTTTGAAAAAGGGAAGGGGAGGGGAAGAATCAAAGCAGATATGGCAGACACTAAAGAAAGAGCATGACTGAAGTGCCAAGGTCCAGAAAGAATCAATTAAGGATAGGGAAACACGAGGTAAGATAGGGGATAATAGGACAGGATCATGAGTTTAGGTAGGCAAAACTTAGAAAAAGAGGAAAGAAAACTTTCTTTATGACAAGGCAATTGGGAGTTAAGGGACTTGCCCAGGTAACACAGCTATGTATTAAATGTCTGAAGCCAGATCTGAACTTGGTTCTTGCTGACTCCAGTGCTGGTGCTCTATCTGTGCCATCTAGTTGCCCCAATACAACTCTTCTTTTGAGCTGGGTGAGGGTGAGTAAAGAGATACCCTAAAGTTAGGAAGGTGAGGCATTAGATGATTTTGATTTCTTATTAAAGCATGTGGTGAAACTGTTCAGAGAAAGAGGGGGCTGGCATGGGAAAAGGTTTGTAAAAATAGTAGCGAAAAACATACTAGGAAATTAAAAATAGGTGAGATGTTTACAAGTAGACATATAAACATTGAGGAACAGGGACTCAAGTTCAAATTTTACTCCTATTTTTGTTACTGTGACCAAGTCACTCTGAGCTAGTTTCTATATCTGTGCAATGAAGGGATTGTATTAGATGACCCCTAAAGGCCACTTTCACTTCTATCCAAAGTTATGATCCAAGCTCACTTTTGTCTAGGCATGTGATTCACTGGTATGGGGAATGCCTTTTGGAAAATTTTTTTCACTAATGCAGGTCAACATCTATTCAGCAATTTATTCTAAATGACGCTTGAGGATGCTGAGAAGTTTAAGTGATTCATTCAGGTCACAAAGTTAGTGTATGTCCAGGAGTAGAACTTGAACCCAGGTCATCCTGACCCAATTCTGGCCTTCTATCCCCACATCAGATTGCCTCTCCTTTTCACTCCAACAAAAAGTCCCAGTCCTTGCCCTCTGCAAACCCTTCCAATGCTCCCCTGTAGGCAGACAACAGCAGACTCACTCGCAGATGAAGGTTCCCTGGGGAATGGTCTGTAATGCACGGACACCCCAACCCATCTTAGCAGTTCGGTAAAGCTGTAGCCGAACCCTGGAGGGTGGGGAGAAGAAAGAAGAGATGGGAATATTGTTATAGAGATGGACAGAATGACATCCAAGAAAAAAACAAAGATTTAGAACTAGAAGGGATCTCAAGAGTACCCTTTCTCAAGTGACAGATGAGGAAAACAAAGGGCCCAGAAAAGTTAAGTGTCTTGTTCAAAGTTATTCAGAAACAAATCCCACTTGGAAGTGAGATTCCTCTGAACTACCCAAATCTAGTATTGTTTCAATTGTATCTCTCAGAGGTACCTCCCAGGAAGAAAAATATGGAAAAGCTAGGGAATGGGGAGGGAAGAATCAGAACAAAAGTTCCCCTGCTACCCACACTTCACTTAAGAAAATGGGCTAAAATTGCACTAGGGAATTAAGGATGCCTGGGTCCTCAAGAGTCTGGGAAAAGGGGAAGGCAGGTGTCCTCACTTGATACCACTTTGTACCACTCGATTCTTGCAGCTTCTCCAGCAGGCACAAGCCTGGTTACATTCAAAGATCAGTGGGGGCTCAATCTTATTAAACTCCTGAAGCAGACGTCCATCCTGGCTCCAGAAGAAAAAGGGAGAAGTAGGAAGAGAAGTGGTATTTGTGAGAGACCACTCCTTCCTAAATCCCCCCTTCTTTTATCTTATCCTATGAAAAAAGGCTAGTTGAGGGAGGAGGGCATGTGTATACTGGAAGTAGGACAAATATTGGGCCATTTGAAGGTTATTTGCATATACCAACACAAATGATAGTCATTTTCTTGGTGGTTTCCCAAGATATGCTTTCTGTTGCCCGTGGTTTGGGATCAGGGGAAAGGGGAGATAGAAACATCATCTTCCTCTGCCCTTAGTCCCACTCTGTATTTAATATTTCTTTCTCTCTGGGAAGGGACAGAAAAATGAATGCTGACAGTTGGGAGAATGAATCTTTCCTGTGACATGAGGGCTTTTGAAGAAAAGGGATTTGTTGAGGGGAAAATGAGGGGATTGGGAGGCTCACTCACCTTGTCATACCAGCACCTAATACTGAGTTGACCACAGAGACAGTTGGAGCTTGAGCAGTCATCCACGCAGGTACAGTGCTGAGGGTGAGGACATTGGGTCTTATCCTCTAACATCAGGATCCACATATCCTGCCCTCCCAACTTCTGGAATGCTCCCCCTACATGACCTGGAGCCCTCACTCCATCAGAGATCATCAGGATCTTTTCTACATGGGATGGGAACAATACTTTGGGCAGAGCTGTTAGGGTGAAGTTGGCAGTGGGCTAAGAGGATATGCTCTGACATTATTGGAGGCAAATCAGGAAACTAGATAAGGATTTCTGAAGTGGCTGAATTAGGATAAAGAGGTCTGAGGGACCTTTCCCACCCCATTTACCTGCAAGTGTGTGATGTTTCGGTCAATATTCATAGTTGATGTTTCACAGTTCTCAGAAATGTATTTGTAATCTTCTGGACAAGGTTCCCCATCCACTCCATTGACACAAGGGATTGGCACATTCTCATAACCCCGAGCTACATCTCTAGAGAGAAGAGAAGAAATATGGCTGAGGGGATGAGATCCCCAGACTCTCTGTGGGGGCAATTAAATGAACAGGGGATTCTGGGAACCTCTACCTGCAAATGATCTTTTCTGTCCGTAGTACTCGGTTACCCACACCAAGGCGAAGCTTTCGGTTCAGCTGTAGGGCCACCCAGACATCTGAGCGTTCAGGGGTCAGGTCCCATGCTGTATCTCCTTCTTTGTTCCGTAACTCTGGATCTGCACCTCGGGACAAGAAAAGCCTGAGGAGGTAGAACAAGAAAAGCAGTAAAGAAAATATGTTGGAGGAGCCAATGACAGAAGCAGGGTAAAGATACTGGTCCAAAGAGAGGGATGGACAGAAGATCAGAGAAATGAAAGCTGCAGGCTTTGGGGTGTGGGAGCTGCTCACAGCACACAGTCGTGGTAGCTTTCTCGAGCAGCAATATGCAAGGGTGTGTCTCCATGATAGTTGACGGCATGGAGGTCACAGCGGGCATTCAGCAGGACCTCGGCAATGGCAGCACTGCCTGTGAAGGATGCCCAGTGCAAACAAATATTCTCTTCCTGAGGGCAAGAGAAAGATACAAAAGCTGGGTCAGGATATATGGTCTCCAAGTCTCAGTTAAAGTGTAAAAAAAAAAAAAGACCAATCACATGCTACACATTAGGGAAGTTGCAAAGATCTAAATGACATGGTTCCCACCATCATGGGGCTTATGCTGTAGTATAGACCTATGATATCAATCAGGGTAAAAATGATATGTAATAGCATATTAATATATCAGACAGTTACAAAGTGAAGAAATGTGAGATATCCAAGGATTTCAAAGTATCACTCTACCTTCTCCCACCCCTGGGTGCCCACATGTTGTCTCTTACATTGTCAGTAAGGGTGACATCTGCTCCTCGAGTTAGTAGCATTCGAATAACTTCAATGTGTTTATGTTCAGCTGCCCAAATGATGGGTGTCCAGCCCCCATTATCCTGAAAGGAGTAAAAGGAGATGGGTGAGGGTTGGAGCCCATAGTCAGGTCTTTTCCTATAGCTAGAAATAGTTAAGAGGGAAAGCATGAATTTCCTCTTCCCTCCAACTTGGAGACACTGAAAGAGAAACCAAAACATACAAATAGGGAAGGATAGATATGGAAACAAGGGCAAGAAAGATACATAGGAGATGGCAGTTGGAAGTGGAATAATAAAGAAGGGGAATGAAAGATAGTATGGGAAAACAGCGAATACAGAAATCAAGGAGGGAGGGAAAAAGAGATATATGGTTTGGAGGCGAGGCTTAGGCACCAGAGGAGAGATAGTGATAGGCAGAGATAGAGAACAAGTCACCACCATCCAGGAAGAAAGTGTTGAGACAAAAGAAGAAAGAAGTGAAAATTAGTAGGGGGTGGGGGTAAGCATACACAAAAAAGGTAAAAGGGAAAGGCAGAGACTGGAGAAACAACTAAAAGATGAAAGATGAACGGGGGTGGGGGGGTAGAGTGGGGTGAATGGGGTTTGGGCAACAGAGGCAAGGGGGAGAACCACTGGCCACTGACCTGAGCATTTACGTCCACTTGGCCAGTACTGAGCAGCAGGCTGACCATCTCCAGGTTGCCAATCTTAGCTGCATGATGAAGACAAGTAGAACCATCTTCCTCCTGGGCAGACAGGCACAAACAAACTTTAATACCCCAAGCAGTGGTGTTTAACTGCTTTTTTTTTTCTCTCTTTTTTTGGGGGGGGGTGAAGGGGGAGGAATGAATCCCCTTTAGCAGTCCAGTGAAACCTATGGACTACTCACAATGATGTTTTTTGATATTTGAAGGAAATGTTAAATTTCAGTTATTTTTTTCCTCAAGGGGTATACCATACATAGCCACCTCCTGCCCTTTGTCCTTCACCTTAAGTAATTCTTTTGCCACCCCTCCCATTTCTCCACACAGAAGAGGCTCTAGGACTGCTGCCCCCACCTTGCTATAAACACAGCCTCCCCGCTGCACCATGTATCGGGCGGCCTCCACATGATTGTTGGCCACAGCCTCCATCAGAGGGGTCCGCTGCAGCTTATCCACAGCATTAATATTTGCTCCAGCCTGGCAGGTGGGAAAAAGGTTAGTCAATCAATCAACAATCCCCTAATAAGGAATAATTATATGCCAGGCACTGGGAACACAATGACAAAAATAGGGTCCCTTCATGAAAGAACTTCTATTTTAATGGGGCAAAATGACATGTACAAGATAGGTGAAAAAAAAAATCTCAGAGCGAAGGAATTAGCATCTAGAGAGACCAGTAAAGGCATTCCATAAAAGGTGGGAGTTAAGCTGAGTCTTAAAGGAAGACAGGGAAGTTAAGAGGTGGAGATGAGGAGCAGAGTACTCTGTACATAGGTGACAGTTAGTGCAAAGCCATGGAATGAGTTGGAGTGTGTAAAGACTAGCACATAAGACAGTGTAGCTAGATCATACAGCAGGTGGGATAGAGCACAGTGTAAGAAAGGAAAGAGACCAAAATGGGAAATGGCTTTAAATGTGAAAGAGAGGACCTTATAGTGATGTGGACTCAGATCACTTTGGAGACTGAATGGAGACTTGATCATAGTAAGAAGAGACTTGAAGTAGGAAGACCAAGAAGAAGGCTATTGTAATAGTCCAGGTTAAGAGGCAGTGAGGGCCTGAACTGGGATGGTGGTTGTGTGAGTGGTGAGAAGAGGATGTACATAAGAGATATTGTTAAGGTCAAAATGACAATGTAGGGTGTGTGTCTGTATGTCTCTGGGTGTAGGGGTATCCCAAGAGAGAGTGGGGACCAGAATAAGGCAGGGGGAAGAAGAGAGATAGGCCAGGAAAATGAAATCTGAGAGTCAAAAGAGATTGTCAAACAAGGGTGTGGACCTTTTTCAGTCACTACAATAAAGAATAGAAAGTGGGAAAGTAGGCCCTGGAACCTAAATTTTGGGGTCAAGGAGAGGGGACCACTAGACTCTAAAGGCCTAGCCTACTCTTACCTGCAGGAGCACATGGCAGATCTCAACAGAGCCTTTTTGTGCAGCTGCATGCAGGGGTGTACGCTTGCTCTGTTGGTCACTTTGGAAGTTGGGATCCAGGTTGTCCACTATAAGGGTGAGGGGAAGAAATATCATTTATAGAGACTGAGGAAGAAGCTATAGGACAGGGACAGATGGACAGAAAGAGAACCCTGGGATGGGGTGAACACTCACAGAGCATCAGGACAACCTTCTGCAGCTCCCCCTGCTTTACAGACAGGTACAATTGACGGGGATGGAAGCGAAGTTTCTTCCTTCTGTTAGGAAGAGGAGGAGAGAGGAAGAGGATGGACTCAACACCCTGAACCCTTATCAAATACCTCCTCCTTCAGAGACCATGACTTTTCTTATCCTTAAGTATGAATCTACTAAAAAAAGATCCCTTTTCTTTTTCTTTTTTTTTGCTGAGGCAATTGGGGTTAAGTGACTTGCCCAGGGTCACACAGCTAGGGAATGTTAAGTGTCTGAGACCAGATTTGAACTCAGGTCCTCCTGACTTCAGGGCTGGTGCTCTATCCACTGTGTCACCTAGCTGTCCCAGAGCCCTTTTCTTTCGGAGATCCACCTATCAATGTGCCCTCCAGCCCAGCCATTAATCTCTCTTACCGCTCAGATTCCTGGATGACAAGTGCCTTTTCCAGGGCTTCTCGGCCTGGCCCAGCCCCTAGACCTACAGCTGAGAGGATATTGCCATTGGGCAAAGCCAGGAAAGGGCCTGAGCTGTCAATGGTATCAGCCAGTGGGTCGCAGAGGGGGCGCCTTGGTTCTCCATGACCCCGCATCCTAGCACTGGGGAAACAGAAGAAGTGTGGGGAGAAGGGCTCTTGTATCTTGGGAAGGAAAAAAAGACTAAGGAAAGGGAAAAATCTCTCATATCCCAGGGAAAGGATAAGAAGGAAGAAAGGATGAAAAGAAAGAAAGAGAGAGAGAAGGGAGTAAGAATGGAAAGGGGAAAGATGAACAGGAAAAAAGACACAGAAGGGGAAAGAGAGGGAAGGGAAAGATAGCACAGAAAAGTAAAGGAAGATATGAAAGGACAAGGGGAGAGAATTAGCAAAGAAAAATAAAAGAACGTGAGTTAAAGAGATAAGTAGAAATGGAAATGAAAGATAATAGGTGAAGAGCCTACAAAGGGAAAGTACTCTTTTTTTCTGGAGGGGAGGGGTACCTGGGCTGGGAAGTGTCGGCCCGTCCAGGGGCATCCTGGGCAGGGGGTGGGGGGACAGGAGCAGCAGTGCCAGGAGGTGGGGCCACCCCATCACTCCAGGCAATTGTCACCTCCTGGGCCTCAGAAGCGTCCTCCCCACAGTGGGGGCAGAAAACCATCCCATTCAGCTGGGACACGCAGGCTTTGTGGAAGCGATGGGCCACTCGGAAATCAGGGTGACACTCCAAGAATGTGCCCTTGTGGGGGGGTGGGGGTGGGATTAGGGGCAATGGTATTAGGACCCAAATAAATGACCCAGCTTCATGGTTCCCTCCAACTCCTCCCTCCCCATGAAGGTCTGGTTGTTGGCCCAGCAACCTTCCTCCCCTACCCGATCCTGGGGATTTGCATAGCCCTACCAATATCCCTCCTCACCGCTGTGCAAAAATAGCCACAGCCTGGGCAGCAGTGATGCTTGACCATCCGGGCTCGATGTGTCTCACAGAGGACCATCAGAGCTACTCTGCTGGAAGGCCTCATTGTTTCCCGCTTTTGAATTCCTGCACTGCAGCCCGACAGCTGGGAGGACAGGGTATTAGCAGAGGAGACACAGAAGAAAGGAAAACAGAATGGGAAGGCAGAGAAGCTGTAAAGATAGGCTGAGGATCCCATCATCTCCCTGTTACTCTGCCCCAGTTTTTCCCCCAAGCCCACCCATACTACATACCCTTCAATCCTTGACATCCACCAAACCTCATAGTCATAAGAGACCTCAAAGACCCAATTCATACTAGATGATATCTGATGTCATTCTCCCCTCCTCCACCCCAGTTCTCCTGTATTCTCTGAATCCAAATCCTACCTCTCCATCCACGCTCTCTGTGGCCATGCATTTGTGACCAGCCCTTTCACTGATCCGATCAATTTTTGGAGCTTCCATGCGGCAACTGCACAGGGGTAACTCCTCAAACCCCCGCTCTGTCTCCAGGGATGATGTGTCATTTGACACCCCTTGGGGCCAGGGGATGCAGAAAGAGGAAAGTCATAGGGAAACTCAAACACTACTTCTTCCCACCAAGTCTTGGTCTAATTTGCTAAAGTTAGATA
The DNA here is from genome assembly GCA_023553655.1 of Myrmecobius fasciatus. Lineage (NCBI taxonomy): Eukaryota > Metazoa > Chordata > Mammalia > Dasyuromorphia > Myrmecobiidae > Myrmecobius > Myrmecobius fasciatus. The sequence goes on along the minus strand of JAJPUD010000745.1, from coordinate 18,726 downwards.
GGACCAATGACTCTTTCCTTTTTCTCCCTATTTCTTCCAATAACAGAAACCCCCTTCTGCCACCATTAGTTATGCTGGGATCACTAGGCTCCTCCCATAAGTGAGTTGTATTCTTATCTTTAGCTCATCCCACCCAAGGCTCCCTGAGTCAGTTTCCTCATTTTCCCAATTACCAGCATGATTAGGAGAAAGGTTTCCCTCGCTGGGTAGCTCCAGAGACCCTAGAGGCACTTCTATATACTCACTGGGGCCAGAGGGACCAACACCATTCACCCCTATTAAAGAGCAAGAGATAAAAAGTTGGGGGAAACTGAAGCTGAGATGTAAGGAGAACAAGGATATGGACATCTGTTGCCCTAAGGGGACAGGATCTTAATCTGGATTATTACCCCTTGGTTCCTTTGCCCGTGATGTTTCCCGCTTTCTACGTTTTCTGTTGGGTTTTACCCAAGGACTGTCTTTCCGCCATTTCTTTTTGGTTTTTCGTCGACCACTAGAGCCACTCTGATGAGGCAGAAAGGAAGAATCAGAATGTGGGTATGTGTGTAGGCTTATCTTTTCTGTTCCTAAGCCTCCACTTTTTTATAGATGCAGATATCAGACCCTTACTCTATCAGATTGATTGCCAGACTCCTCATCATATTCTTCCTCCTCCTCCTCTTCCTCCTCCTCTTCTTCCTCTTCTTCCTCCTCCTCCTCTTCTTCACTCAATTGTTCTGCTAAGACCTCTGCCTCAGACTAGAAAGAGAAAAGAGGTTGGAGTTGTGGAAGGGTAATCCTCAGATCAAAGGTCTTGTCTTTTGGATGATCTGGTGGGAAGACTTTTGGGAGAGGCAATAATTTGTCTTGGAGAGCTCTCAACTAGACAGGAAAAATTCAAGATGAGACAGGACAATTTTGATAGCAGGGTTCAAGGAACTGTGTGTAAACCTTCATGGGTATACTGGCAGTTTTGTACAGTAAAATCATTATAGTATTCCTGATAGAAAAGTATGAAGAGACAGGGTCAGAAGAGAAAAGATTAAGGCACAATATGTCAGGAGACATACTGAGAAGTGGGATACAGCCTCTCTAAAGGCTTTAAAGCTAGAAAGGCATCATAAAAGTTGACAGGAAGCTAATGGTAGGAAAGTCACCTCACCCCAGAACCAGTTGCTACTTACCTTACTGTCTGAGTCAATTCGCTCATCCACAGAGTATGAATCATAGTATAAACTGAAGCCTTCTCCTACATCTGTATCCCAGTCCTCCATGGCCTCTTGGTTTTCCTTCTCGAGGGCCATGTCCTCAGTTCCCCCAGCAGGCTGCAGCTCTTCCAACTTGGAAATAAAAAGTTTTCCCTTTCATAAAGATTTCCTGATCCCATTAGTTATGTGTTCTTTCCCTCCTTTCACAATCTGAGAATGAAACTTTGTTGAGATATGTTCCTTTCTTTTTGTCAACTTCTATCTTATGGATGTGTGTGTGTGTGTATGTATCAACCAACCAACTAACAAGCATTTACTAAATTCCAGGCACTATGCTCGGTTCTGAGAATACAAAAAAAGAAAATTCCTACATTAAAGGAATTTATATTCTATTTGGAGAAGACATGTACATGTGTACACACACATATGCACACACTTTTTACAAGGCGGTGTGAGAGGGAGAGAACTAGCATTTGGGGAAATGAGAAAAGGTAAAGATGGTGATTAAGTTATATCTTGTAGTTCTACAGGGTAGAATCGAGAAAATTTCAAAGCAAAGCAAGGAGATTGGAGATGGAGTACCAAGTGAAGAGCAGAGAAAAGGTCTGTTTGTGTCATAGACTGAAGAAAAGGAATGTTATTGCACATTACTGAAGGCAGGTTAGAGCCAGGTTATGAAGAACTTTAAAAGCTAAAAAGAGTATTTAATCCTAGAGGCAATAGGAACCATAAGAGTTTACTGAATAGGGGAGCCCTTTTACCATCCTCTTCACTCCTATCTCACTGGATACAAACAAGTTAACCTTTCTTGTTTTAAGTGATCCTATTCCATCCTATCTCTTCCAATAGATTCCCTTTTTGTCAGCTGTCCTCTTTCACTTCAAATCTTTCCCTGACTACTGGTTCCTTCCCTACTTAGAAATATACCCTTGTCTCCCCTATCCCTCATTTGATCTTTCTATCCCATCATCTTCCTCTATGGCTAAATTTCTTGAAAAGGTCATCTATAATAGGTTCTTCCTTTTCTCTCCTCTGTCTTCTAAATCACTCAAATTCCTCTCATAACTTTATCATTTTACAGAAACTAAAGTTACTAATGATTTCTTAATTGATGACCATGTCTCCATCCTCATTCTTCTTCCTCTTTCTGCAGCCTCTGACATTGCTGATTACTCTTTCCTTAATACTCTCTTTTCTTCTCAGTTTTCAGGTACTCATTCTACTATCTACATCCTCTTCCCTATCACACCCTCAGGTGTCCCTCAAGGTTCTGTCCTGGCTCTCTTCTCTTTATATATTTCACTTGATGATCTGATGATCTAATTAGTTCCCAAGGATTTAACGACCATCTCTATGACAACCTCATTTTCAAATCTACCTCACTCTCTTTGACCTTCAATCTCACATCTCCAACTGTCTTTCAGATTTTACTGGATGTTAAATAGACATCTTAAATTCAATATGTCTAAAATGGAACTCATTACATCTTCCCCAAACCATACCTCTCTACTATTCCCCTTTCCTATTACTGTAGAAAGCAATATCATCCTTCCAGTCCCTCCAGCTCATAACTTACAAGTCATCTAGGATTCCTCATCATATTCAATCTGTTGCTAAAGCCTGTCAATTTCATCTTTGCAACTCTTATATATATGTCCCTTCTCTGACACTGTCATCATGATGATGTAGAAATTTAAGCCTAAATGATTACACAGAATCTGTCTGCCATAAGTTTTTCCCCACTCCAATCAATCCCCTATTTAGCCGCTAAAGAGATTTTCTTAAAGTGTAGGACTGATCATGTCATCCCCTTAAATCAACTCTAGTGGTTTCCTATGCCTCCAGGTTCAAATACAAAATGTTCCGTTTGACATTCAAAGCCCTTCATAACTTAAAGTATAAATCTTATGCCCTACTCTGAAACATAATCTGTGATTGATTTAGTGACATGGACTCCACTGCTATTCTACAAACAATATACTCTTATCTCTGAGCATTTTCTCTGGCAATCCCCAAGGCCAAGAATGCTTTTCCTTATCTGATCTAATGATTTCCTTAAGTTTTATTTAAGTATCAACTAAAATTCCAACTTTTACTGGAAGTTTTACCCAACCCTTCTAAATTCAAGTGCCCTTTCCCAGTTAATTATTTCCTGTTTGTAACTGCTTTGTATTTTATCTATATTGTTTCCTTCATTAGATAGTAAGCTCCAGGAAGGCAAGGACTAACTCTTGCCTCTTTTTCTATCCCTGGTATTTAACATGGGGCTTAACATAGAGTAAGAGCTTAATAAATGCTGATTGACTGATGTGGCTAGAATTTTAAGTTTCTCAACAACAGAAATGTATCTTTCTTCTTTGTATCACTCAGTGTACCTTGTCTGTAGAAGGCACTTACACGTGTTGAACATGAGAGACCTATAGCACCTAAGAATCAGCACCTCTCCCTTCCCCAGCTTTACCCTAGATGAGTAGATCTCTGAATCGTCTTGTTAGCAAATTCCTTCTCTAAGGAACTAAAATATTCTATATCTACTCCTTTTTCAGTACGTTTTCCCCTCAAAGAAAGTGTCATTCTGTTCTCAATTCCCTTACTGCCCCTTGGTCATTTTCCTGATGCAATCTTACCAAACCATGGGGTCCTCTCTTGTGGGAGCCTCCACTTCCCAAGTCCATTTTCCTCCTTTTGGCAATGTCTGGAAGTAAAGAAATCAAGTAAAGGTTTTTTATTTTATTTGTTTTCTTTTTTTTTATTGGAAAATAAAAGAATAAGAAAGAAAAACAGAAAAAGAATACAAAACAAAAGAAGACACTGTTATGTGCCCAGTAGAACATCAGGGAAGATTCAAAATATATAACAATAAATTACCAGTTCATGTAGCAAAAATTATATTCATGAGTATCTTTTTTTTACTTAAGCAAGGTTTTTCAAAGCTAACCCAATGTTAATTGTCCTAATGATGTGAGTAAGAAAACTAGAATCTATGGTTGAAGGATATACCTGTTCCCATATCCCCGACTGAGTGAAGATCATCACTCATTCGAAAATGCTGAATTTCAGGGGGGCGTTTCTCAGGGACTGGAGGCTATGGAATACACAGAAAGGAAGATAAGTCTAGACCCCCCCCCCAACTTCCCTCTCCTTATTACAAAAGATACTTCTACCCTTCTCTGCATAAGCCCTTTACCTGTCCATTCCCTGGTTTGGACATGGTTTTTCGAGCTCGGTGGACCTTGGGCTTCCCTTCAGGGCTGGTGGGGGTAGGGGTGGAGGTAGGGGCAGGCTCAGGCCCAGCTCCAGCCCCTTGTGCCCCAGGCATGCTTAGTAGCCGCATGGCTAAACTCTGGACTGAGGGAGGTGATTTCCCAGCTCCTGTCATGGTAATCTTTGCCCGGCTTGGGCACGAGCTGCCCCCTTTGCTGGGGGATGAGGGAAAGGACTTAGTGGCATGGCCTGGATGACATGATGAGAGAGAAGAGGAGGAAAAACAGTATGATCTGAGAGCTCAGTTCTCCCTGCTCCTTTAATTCTCCAGTCTCAGGCCCTCCAACCTTCTTACCTAACAGTATCCTACTACTGTGGATGCCCTCATCTCCCTCTGGACTCTCGGTCTCATCACCAATGAGGGGTGTGGATCCCACTGGGGTATCAGCACCCTCATCTCCTACAGTCACTGTGACTGAAGCAGGAGATGAGGGACCAGTGGGTTCCACAGACTCTGGATGATCCTGGGATGGGGTCTCCTCTCCAGGAGACTTATCTCCTGAGGAACTAAGACCTAAGAAGATAAGAGAAAGGTATTGGAGTGAGAAGGGGAATGATGAATAATACCAAAATCTCCCCTCTCTTTTCTCCCCCCCACTCCCATTTCTTCCAGGAAGGAAAGAGGAAAGGAATCTGAAGGCAAGGCAATACTTTCTGCCAAGTAATTGAAAAGAATCCCTTCCAGACAGAAAAAAGGGGGGTACTGGAAACAAGACTGCTTTCTCAATAAAGATCAGGGGGTTGGGGAAGCAGATATTCTTGCATACGCTGCATGCTTACCTCTCTCTGCAGTTCCCCGGGATTCTTTCTCCAGCAGCAGCGCCCCCCCCATCTCACCAGGGGCCTCCCCCTGCGAGGGGAGACAAGGGGGAGGGGGACTAGTCAACCCGACTGGGGGCAGAGAAGCCCAGCACGCCTGGGTCCGGGCGGAAGAGAGCAGGCTTCGCCCCCTCCCCCGGCCCCGATGGGTTGTTCCTCGCCCTCTCCCTCGACTCCCAGGAAGTGGCCCTCGCCCTCTACCCCGAGCCCGAAGGGACCCTCTCCCCCTTGGTAGCCCCCGCA
>JAJPUD010000745.1:0-12813 GCA_023553655.1 Myrmecobius fasciatus | reverse complement strand
CCCGCCGCCGCCGCCATAGCCGCTCGCGCGGGGGGCCCAGGAGGCGCGCGGCCGCTCGGATCACGTGGGTCGGGGGGGATGGGGGAGTTGTGGAAGGAGGGAGGAGAAAGAGAACCCTTAAAGGAGCCGTGGCCTATTCCATTGCCATTTTTCCGGGTTAGGATCCCAGAGTGGTGCGCAGGGTCCCGGAGAAGGGGTTGGCGAGGTCGATTCGGAGACCACTTCGAGCTGGCTGCCCTGGCCTTCACCATGGGAAGGGGCGACCGCGAGCGCTCCGGCCCAGATTAAGGGCAGGGGCCGCCACTGAGATGCGAATCTATTGCCAGATAACCCCGGAGCCGCGGTTCCTCAGGTCCGGGCGTCCCGGGAACACAGGACCGTGCCTTGCTTCTGGTGTCGGTTCTGGCTGGAGCAGGAGAGAAGCCTTTGCCCCTAGAGGTGGGGATAGGGGTGCTCCGAGACGCTCCTCCCCTTTTTAACTAGGGCTTTTACTGCCGGCTCTTATTGGGATTACTAGGATTTAATTAAAGACCACTCCAATCACGCCCAGCCGGCCTCTGGTTTCTCCAAGAATTTAATAGAATTTACAACTTCGCTAATGACATCACAACCAGAAGAAACGCAGGCGCCGCTTTCTCACCAAGGACTGATGCCCGGTCTTTTTGTCTGCACTACAGCTCTCGAACCCGGACGACTCTACAGCCACGAGTCCTGTGGGTTGGGATTAGGCACCCGGGGCCCCCTCCAAGGCCTCTTGGGAGATGTAGTTTGTTTAGGATGAAACCGGGCTCAAAAGTTTTCTTGCAATCTACAAACTCAAAATAGTATTGGAGACAATTTAGTTTGGGGTGTTCTCAACCTTTTTCGAGGGGTGTTATGGACAAACCTCCTTTGGCAGTCTGGTTAGGTTTATGGATCCTTTCCCAGAAAAATTTTGAAATTTCATAGTTGAAGGGAAACCGGTTTGAGATTTAGTGGAAAAAAAGCCCAAATGGTTTTTTCCCCAGTTTGAGAATCCTTGTTTTAGCAACAGGCTCAGATGTGATTTGCCATAGCTAGATAGTAACAAAAACTGGGTCTGAAACAACGGTTTGATACCAGATGTGAAAAGTACCTATTATTCATTGACACGAGTTTTTACATGGTCTTTATCCTCTTGGTGAGAGGGAGACCAGGACAAACACTGCAGAGGCACACAGTTGTGTTTGCTGGAAAATTATTTTACCCGTCTTTTTGTGGGTTCCCCCCACTCCATGAACTACTTTTTGACATTATTTAAAGATGCTCACAAGAATTTTGGGGAAAGCTCAGGCAAGTGGCCCACAATTTTGTCTCCTCCTCCTCCCCAAGTCTATTTTTTTTAGCTTCTTTTGGTGAGGCAGTTGGAGTTAAGTGACTTGCCCAAGGTCACACAATTTGGAAGTGTTAAGTGTCTGAGGTCAAATTTGAACTTAGGTCTTCTGACTTCAGGGCTGGTGCTCTATCCACTGTGACACCTAGCTGCCCCAGTCCCTTCCCTCCCACCCCCCAGTCTATTTTTAAAGAATTGTTTTCTTTAGTGAACTTATGTTAACTCCTTCTGCCCTGTTCCCCTTACTCCTCCCATTTCAGAAAATTCGACTTTTCAAGACATTCTTCTCTTCACTGGATTGTTGCTTCCTTTACCTTTTGATCTATTCTGTTCTCCAAGGGGTTATTTTCTCCAATATTTTTGTCTCCTTTACCAAGCTGTTGACTTTTTTCCCCCATGGTTTTCTTACATTACCCTAATTTCTCTTCCTAATTTTTCCTCTACCTTTCTTACTTGACTCTTCTCTATGCTAAATTGTGTGTCTGTGTATGAAAGAGACAGACAAGAAAAACAAAAGCTGGAGGGCCAGAGTACTCTTAGAGATGAAGTGTTGGCTGAAAATACTAGGGAAAGAAAGGGAAGGCTTAGACTCGTAGAAAACAAAATATAATGAAAAAAACATTTTTTATTTTGTGGGAAATAAAAGCAGAAAGAGACCTTGGATTCCAGAAACTCTTGAAAAATGTTTCCTTAAAAAATAATACCCATCTCTACCATATTCCCTCCTCTTTTGTTTCCCTCCCTCTCTCCCCTCCCCAAGAGCCCTTTTTCTAGGTATTTTCCTTTCTCCCCACTTCACTTTCCTCCTTTTTCTTCTGTGTTCTATTCTACTTCCATTCATCTCCCCTTTCCATTGACACGTCACTTTTTGCCTCTTGGAACAAAAGCCCCATCCTGTCCCTTTCCCATTCTCCCCTCCCCAGTATGCAAAAAAACCCAAACCAAAAACAAAACAAAACTCTACCCTTTCTTCCTGGGACCTGATAACCTTTCCCTCATAACAGTTGCTCTCCCAGGAATTTAAGAGGTTTCCCCTACTCTATTCCCACCCAAGGATTGGTGTAACTTTGGTAAGATTCCCTCCCAATTCCCACCTGTCTTATCCCAACTGAAATGTCTTCTCTATAAGCTTTCTTGCTCTATGAAAAAAACACCTTCTCCCACATTCCTTCTTTTACTACTTACATTCTGAACAACACCCTCAAGCCTCCCCTCTTTCCTAGACCCTTTTATTTTAGAATACAGGAATCTTTTCTTTCTTCATCATCCCAAGAAAAGGTTCATTAATTCCCTCAGCAGTGTCTAACCCCTTCTTATTCCCTTAGCAAGACCTAAGTTTTTTTTTGTAATGCCTCAAGCTTCAACCCCAGGTTTCTCCTGGAAACAGAAAAGCCCTTTTCCTCCTTCATACTTTGTCACCTTAGGGAGAGAGGCTCTTTCCCCACCCCTTTTTATCAGCAATCTCCTGACTTCACCTCATACCCTTCCCTAGTTATCCTTCCTTCAGCTAGTGAAGGAGAGCATTGAGCTCTGACACACTAGCATCAAGGACATTCTCTGCTGTGGTCTTTCCATGCTGCTCCTTGAGGTGGCGTCGAATGGCGGGTTTATGGGCAAATCGCACATCACAGTAAGAACAACGGTAGGGCCTAGCGCCAGAGTGAAGATTGAGGTGGTCATGTAGGGTAGATTTCTGGGTGAAGCATTTGCCACAAATACCACAGGAGTGTGACTTGACACCTCGGTGGACGTTCATGTGACGGTTGAGGTTGCTGCTATGGTTGAACTGCTTTCCACATCGAGGACACATAAAGATGAAGTGCTGGGCTCTCATGTGGAACACAAGTTTTTCCACACCTTGAAACACTTCTGGGCATTTGGTACACTTGATGTTCTTCAGTGGGTTTCCCACTGGGGAGCCCCCTGGTATGGGGCTTCTCATGCCCCCATAACTCCCACTAACTCCACTGCTCCGAGACATAGTGGCTGCTGCTAGGGCTTCATCTCCCAGTCCAAGAGTAATGCCCTCCCCTACTTGACCTCCAGGAAACAGCAACAGACCTTCCCCTTCTGTGTCTTCTGTGAGGCTGTAGCAGGCCTTCACCACACCCTGGGGTGCTGTGCTATCATCAGGGGCATCAATAGTTTCTCCAACTTCATTGATAAGAAGTCCGCTACTCCCCCCAAGACCAAGACCCCCTCCAAGGCTAAGGTTCCCCCCAAGACCAAGGCTCCCCCCAAGACCAAGGCTCCCCGACATGCTTCCTGGGGGCTTAAGCCTCTGTGCGACTTCCAATGCTGATTCCACCTTGACAATACAGATATCTGACACATCCTCTTCTTCATCCTCTTCCTCTTCCTCTGCCTTTAGTTCAAGGTCCTCATCTAAGGGGAATTCTAGCTTCACTGGTCGGAGAAGAGGAGGTGGAGGAGGTGGTGGTGGAGGTTTAGGAGCTGGCTTGGGGGTTCTAGCAGGTGGAAGAAGTGACTTGGTGGAGCTGAGCCCAGTCAATCCAATCCCTCCACTTACTCCATCCTCTTTTAGGCCAATCTTGGGTTCAATGAATTGGCTCAGGGCATTTCTACATTTTTCTACTACATGTTCCATTTGCAAATAGGAAGCAGCAGTCAGATAGTTGACAATGTCACGGACAGCAAACTCCAGAGCCCCAGTATAGCAGGAGAGGAGGAGGTCTGCCACGATTCTGGCACTGTGCATTAGCGAGACTTGTAGCTCTGAACTGGGATTGAGGAGAAACTGGTCACGAAGAAATGGAGAGCAGGCTGCCAAGATTACCTTGTGGCCTCGGAACTTGAGGCTGTCGGCCACGATGGTGACATCGCAAAAGCGCTCTTCTGCCCGGAGTTGATTCATGTTTCGAAGGGTGGCAGCCTCGTGCCCTGGGAGCTGGAATCGCAAGACTTCCACTCCAGATGCCATGGTACTGGATATGCTGGGAGAATTCCCTGTGTTTGGTGGAGAATGAATTAGGATGCCAGTCCTTCACTCCTTCCCCTAGCCTCAGCCACTTCCTTTCCCCTTTTCCCTTTCTCCCGGGGCAGAAGTCTTTCCGTCTTCAGATGCCCACTTCTTCTTTCTCTCCCTCTCCCTCTCCTCCCCCCCCAGTTTTTACTCCTTCCCATCCCGGGAGAGGGGAGGGAAGACAAGATCCCACGAGGGGCGGGGTCCCATACTTTCTTCCACAAGTATCCCGCCCACAAACTGGGGAGGGGGGCAGAGCAAAGAGAGGGGCGTAAATGTGCCCGCGTGGGATGTGTGTGTGCAGAGAGGCCGGGGTTCAGGGTTCCCTAGTCTGGGGCGCGCTAGAGCCTTTCCCCGCTCCCCCCAGGCACGTTTACGCGCGCCGTTCCTGGTTCCCCCCCCCCCCCAGTACGCGCCGCACACGCCCCCTCCCATCTTAACACCTCACTTCCTTGACTCCCAAGCCTCAGGGCCCAATTGCTCCGCGGAACCCGTCCCCCTGAATCCCTTGACCTCATCGGCACGCGCGCCTCTCACCTAGATTTGTTCCACGCGCAGTTTTTTTTTCTTTAATTCTCCCACCCCCCCTTGGGGGCCGGCGGCAGCCACCACGCACTGGCAGGTCTGAGTGACGCGCAGGCGCAGGAACGTGCGCGCTCGTGCGCGCGGTTTGCAGCGCGACTTCGGCTCCGCGTGGGCGAGCTGGAGAGGGTCGCGCTGGGCTGTGTGGACCCAGCGCGCGCCGATTTGCTCCCAGCGGCGGCTGCTGCTCCGGGAGGAAATTAGAGGAAAAAAAGCGTGTGTGTTGTGTAAAATTAGAGGGGTAAGATACTACCCACTTTTTTTCCTTCTATTCTCCATTCAGTTAAAGGGGCCTTCTCCCCTTTGGCCAGTATTTTTCCGCGGAGCGGAAATACGTCCGTCCTCCCTCCTCCCTTCCCCTTCCCCTTGGTTCTCTTAGGCCTGCACTTCTCTTCAGCGCTCTCCGGTCGCCTCCCCGCCCTCTGGAATTGATCTTCCGCATGCGTGATAGATTCGCGTTCAGGACAGTTGAGAGCTTGACCTGGAAGATTGTGTTTCACTTCTTCTGATGCCTGTGCTCTCCAGAGGAAACAGCTATCTCGGGATCCAGTCATGTGGAGTTGGAGTGATGTTCAGCTGAAGTTTTTAAAAAAAACGTGTCAAGAGTCTTCATGCCAGGCAGTGTGTTAGGAATTGAACAAAGACAAAAGTGAACCGAATTCATAGATTTTATCCTTAGTGGGCAACGTGGGAGCAGATACTTTCCCTCAAGCAAAGATTCTTCATTCTTTTTTACCTAGACCATTAGGACACTGCTGTCATCATGTATATGGATCAGGGTGGCGATACAACCAGACGCATCTATACAGATAACTCAAGATACTTAGGAGGGTAGAGTTTATATTGGGAAAACCAGGAAATGTTATTTTGGGGTGTTGGCATCTAAGCTGAGTCTTGAATAAAATAAAAAATGAATAAAAAAGGGTTAAATGTAAGAGGTATCTCGTGACTCCATTGGGCCTGGAGTCAAGAAGATCTGAGTTCAAATCCAGCCTTAGACATATTAGCTGTGTGACCCTGGACAAGTCAGTTAACTTCTGAAGGCTGCCAGAAGGCTGGAGAAGGAAGATGGCAAACCACACCAGTATTTTTGCCAGGAAAACTCCAAATGGGGTTACAAAGAGGTAGATACAGCTGCACAATAGCAAAAATATTTGATTAAATGCCTACTTTCTTCTGGCCTAGTACAATAAAGTATAAAAGCTACAAATACAAAAGAGGCAGTGACTGCTCTCAAGGAGTTTATTTTCTAACTGGGTGAGAAATCTGGAGTGGCCAACATGAATTTTAATCCAGTGAGTCACTCTCACTGCTATTGTGTAGTTAATTGTCACACCCTTTCCAGAATCCAATGCTCTATTCTACTTTGTTCATGAGCACAGTATCTTCTCTGATGAGGGTGTGCCATGGTGGGTGGTCTTGTGCCAGTGTCTCTTATGTGATACAATCAGTTCTAAAGTTCTTAAGAAAGACCTTGAGAGTGTCTTTGTATTACGTTTATGATCACCTTGTGAGCACTTGCCTTGTGTGAATTCTCCACAAAATAATCTTTTTGGCAAGTGTACATTTGTCATTTCAACAATGTATCCAGCCCAGTGGAATTGTGCTCTCTGAGTAGAGTTGCGATACTTGGCAGTTTAGTTATAGAGAGAACTTAAGTGTCTGGTATCTTATCTTGCCAGATAATCTTCAGAATCTTCCTAAAACAATTCAAATGGAATCAATTCAGTTTCCTGGCATGGCACTGGTATACTGTCCAGGTTTCACAGGCATACAACGATGAGGTCAGCACAGTGGTTCTGTAGACTACAAAAGCAGACTAATGCTTCTCCTCTCCCTCACTTTTTGTTTTGGAGCTCCTAGAGCTAGCTTTGGCAATGCATGTGTCAACCTTATGTCAATGTGGACATCCCTGGAGAGTATACTACCAAGTTAAATGAAGCATTCAAAACTTTACCATTTGTTGTAACTGATGGTTCACATATGGAAGTTGTGGTGCTAGTTGATAGAGTATCTGTTTTCTTGCTGTTAATTATTAGGCCATAGTAGTAGTCACCATATAAATTGCTTATTCCCTTCTCTTCTCCCTTGTCTAGAATCTAGATCATATAGCTTATCATTGATGTGAAATCAGATCTTCCTGTCCCTGGGTCCAATTTGTCACCTAGTTGCTTCAGTTAAGACTCTAGATTATGAACAGTATCATCTTGGAAAATAGCAAGATATTGTGGAAGGAAGCAAGAGTTTCCTGAAAATTGTGATAGCCCAGGCAAGAAAATACAGGACAGCTGACATAATTAGAATTTGGAGAGCCTTTATTAACCGAGCCCGGGGACTGGACCCTTTAGAAGAGTCCAGCCTTCATTAGCCAGCCAGCGACTGGACCCTCTGGTAGTGAGTCCAGCCGACTGAACCCTCTAATAGAGTCCAACCCTGAGCCTTGGGAGGAGCACACTTTTAAAGTCCTTGGCTACCTGATAGGTTACATTTGACATTGACATTTACAATGGGGAGATAACAAGATATGGAAGTACAATGGAAAATGCCTATATGCATTGACTGTAGACCAGACTTAGATGGGCAAACATTTTTCAGATATTCATAAGACTGACCAACAAGAGATTTCCAGAGAGGTTCCAAGGCCTTATGACCCAAATGTCCTGAGAGATTCCAAAGCCCTATCACCCAGATGTGGGGCCCAGTCTTCTGTCCATTTCAAAAATAACCCAATGAAACCAGATTATAACAAGTATTTAAGTATATGGGACAAGTGGTATGGGTTACATTTATATTTGGTGTGTGCTGTTGTGTTAAAAACTGCCCATACCAGGCTTGTTTCTTTGTTCTTTACTCTGGATTAAGCATGCTTTTTAGTTAATCAGTCATATAGAAAGTAATATATAATTCAGCTGGCACCATTCTCAAGCTCTAGGAAAGTATCAGAGGATATTCTGTGGACATAGGCTGACCTCCTCAAAGGTCCCCATGCTCACTGCTAAGTTTCTTAGCCTACTAACTGATAAAGTTCACATAGCTTGGGCTGCTTGTACTTAACCAGTTCAAACTTTTTGGGGAAAAGAAATAAAATATCACTCAAAAATGAGAATTGTTAAAATCTGGATCTGTCTGTCTCCATTTGCATTTAAGAACACAACCTAATTCACAGATTCATATAATTGATTTTTTAGTTATGTGTGGGATGGGATGCTAGACCCCTCTCCCCCTTACCTAAATTGACTAGTCAGAGGCATCTCCAGAAACAAATAGAAAGCATTTATTTGGTCCTTGCAAAGAGAGGTCAAGCACATCAACTAGAAAGTTGAGCATGGTGTTTGGCAGAAACAGAGGGAATTATATAGCAGAAAAGACCAGACTTTAATCCCTGTTCCTGTTGATTTTTAAATTCTTTAGGTGGATTGAAAAGGAAGTAACCCTTGACCAGTGGTTAACAACAGTCTACTTCCTGGAGGTCATGTGATTTCCAGAAGCTTAGATCTAGGGTTTGACCTTTTCTGCCCTTCAGATTGCTGAAAATAGGGATCAGTGACTTCCTGAAATTTAGGCCTAAGGTCTGATCTACTTTACCTACAGTTTCTGAGGAATATTTACCTGGTCCCATTCAGTGACAAAAACCCAGTAAAATAGTTCTACAGCAAAACTTTAGGGAAACATATTATCCTTACTGACAGTGTTCCCAATGCTTTCTCCTTCATACTCCTAGGCAATAGGAAGAAAGATTTGTAGATAGAGTTGCATTGTGCATGTACATATATATAAACAAACAGAAGAAAGGGAGTGAAGAGTGCCAAGATTAGAATAGATCTCCATTACTGACCCAAAAATGAGCAAAGTTTTATGACAGCTTTAGTCTGTTTCTTTTAGAATGTTGGTGAATCATGGCAATCCTGATTTGTCTCACCATTGAAACACTGCAGGTTTCCTGAACTGGTCACCTTGGCTCTCCAGGATCTGTCCCAATTCACCCCCTTTGCCACTGACTTTAGCAGCAGTAGCATTCTTTCTCTTGAAGAGGAATGTTATCTTCAGAGCCTTTCTTCCGTTAATGAGCATCTACTTTGTTACCAATTCTTTGCTACTATAAAAAGTATTACTGTGTTTTTTGGTTTACATGGAGATTTCTTATCAAAGACCTCTTTGAAGTATGTCTCCCACATTTTTAAACCCAGTTGGTTTAAGATATTGTTTACTCTGTGTGTGTGTGTGTGTATACAGTTGGTGTTTCCTAGAGGAGGCTATAGGTAATTAAACTTTAGTCATTCTAGAACATGGGCAGGGAGAAGGGGGAAACCCTTTTACAAATGACTCGAGTTTTCCCAGAATAGGGGCTCAAAAGAAACTAAAAATTCTTATTGAAAGTATATTATTTACCCCCATACACACACACAGAAAAAAAGAAAAGAAAAAGAAAAAGAAAAAAACTACACACAATAAATAAATAAAGTAAATCTAGACCTAGACTAAGCATTCATATTCTGGTGGGGGAAAAAACTTGGTAAAGAGAGATTTGCTAATAATTAGTTTAGTAGAGGTAACAGAATTCCAATTGATCTATAATATTGTTAAACTATCTGCCACCAAATTTGGAAAACTCAACAGTGGCCACTGGGTTGGAAAAAATTAGTTTATGGCCCAGTCCCAAAGAAGGGTAATGCCAAACAATGTTCAAATTACCAAACAATTATGCTCATTTCATATGGCAGCAAGGCTATGCTTAAGATTCTGCAACCTAGGCTTCAGCAATATGTGAAACAACAATTACCACAAAAATAGGCAGAGACCAAATTGCCGAGATTTGCTGGATTGGGGAGAAAGCAAAAGAGTTGGAGTTAGTGTACTCAATGAAGGAGTAGATGTTTTTCTCTAAGTCTTTGACTTTTGCATATCATTAAAAAATTGCAGCAAGTCCTCAAAGAAATTACTTGTCTCCTGAGGAACTGGAGTTAAATATGGGCTAAGAAGCAACAGTTAGAACTGAACATGGGTTTGGTTTAAGATTGGAAAAGGAGTATAACAGGGCTATCTATCATCACCTTATTTGTTTAACTTATATGCAGAGTACATCATGTGAAATGCCAGATTGGATGAATCAAAAGTTGAAATTAAGGTTTCCAGGAAAAATGCCAACAATCCCAGATGATACCACTTTGATAGAAGAAAGTTAATTGAGAAGCCTCTTGATGGGGACAGCTAGGTGTTAGTGTGGTAGTTAGAGCACTAGCTCTGGCGTCAGGAGGATCTGAGTTCAAATATGGTCTCAAACACTTATTAGCTATACAACCCTGGGCAAGTCAGTAAACACCAATTAACCAGTTGCCCTCCCCTCCCCCCCAAAAAATAGAATCCCCTTGATAATAATGAAAGAGAAATGTGGCTTGAAGCTTAACATTGAAAAAACACCCCCCCAAAAAAACAAACAAACAAACAAACAAAACAAAACAAAAAAACAAAAACAGACCTGAGATCTTGGCAACTGGTCCCATTACTTCTTGTCGAACAGAGGAAGAAGAAATGGAAGCAATGCCAAATTTTATAGTCTTAGGTTCAAAGATCATGGCAGATGGAGACTGTAGCCATGAAATTGAAAGATGCTTGTTCCTATTTTGCTAACTCAAGCAGCAAGTCTGACAATCTAACCAAAATGGATGAATATTTACAAAATATGAATTGCCCAGATTAACAGAAAAGGAAATAAAATATTTAGGTAGTCCCATTTTAGAAAAAGAAATTAAATAAAATTCTCCAAGGCCAGAGAAATTCACAAATGAATTCTACCAAATATTTAAAGAACAATTAATTCCAGTACTATGTAAACTGTTTGGGAAATTAGGTAAAGAAGGAGTACTGCCAAATTCTTTCTATAACACAAATATGGCACTGATACCCAAACCAGGAAGGGCCAAAACAGAGAAAGATAATTACAGACCAGTCTCCCTAATAAATATTTAGGCAAAAAGTTTAAATAAAATATTAGCAGAGATTACAGCAATTTATCAGCAGGATTATACACTATGACCAAGTAGGATTTACATAGGAATGCAGGGCTGGTTCAGTATCAAGAAAACTTAGCATAATTGACTATAGAATAACAAAACCAAGAGAAATCATATCTTAATCTCAATAGATGCAGAAAAAGCTTTTGACAAAATACAGCATCCATTCCTATTAAAAAATACTAGAGAGCATAGGGGAAAAGGGAGCTTTCCTTAAACTGATAAGCAGTATCTAAATTTACAGCAGGCTATATTTGTAATGGAGAGAAGCTGGATGCATTCCCAATAAGATCAGGGATGAAACAAGAATGCCCATTATCACTCCTATTATTCAACATTATAATAGAAATGTTGGCATTAGCAATAAGAAAAGAAAAAAGAAAGGAATTAGAAGAGGCAGTGAGGAAATAAAACTATCACTCTTTGCAGATGATATGATATACTTAGAGAATTCTAGAAAATCATCCCAAAACCTACTGGAAACAGTTCACAGCTTTAGCAAAGTTGCAGGTTATAAAATAAACCCACACAAAGCATCAGCATTTCTATGTATTACTGAGAAATCTCATCAGCAAGAGATAGAGAAATTCCATATAAAGTTATCATACATGGGTCAACTAGGTGGCGCAGTGGTTAGAGCATCATCCTTAAGTCAGGAGGACCTGAGGTCAAATGTGATCTCAGACACTTAATACTTCCTAGCTGTGTGACCCTGGGCAAGTCACTTAACCCTAATTGCCTCAGCCAAAAAAATAAATTAAATAAAGTTACTATAGACAAAATAAAATACTTGGGGGGTCTACCTGCCAAGACAAACCCAAGAACTATATGAACACAATTACAAAATACTTCCCACACAAATAAAATCAGATGTGAACAATTAGAAAAATATCAATTGTTCATGGTTAGGCCGAGCTAATATAATAAAAATGACAATTCTACCTTAATTTATCTATTTGTTTAGTGCCATGTCAATCAAACTGTCAAAACATTATTTTATAAAACTAAAAAAAAATTAATAAGAAAATTCACCTGGAAGAACAAAAGGGAATTAATGAAAAAAAAAATACAAAGGATGGTAGCTTAGCAGTATTATAAGGCAGCAATCATTAAAACCATTTGGTACTGACTAAGAAATAAAGTGATGGATCAGTGGAATAGATTAGATGCACACAACACAGTAATCAAAGCCTATAGTAATCTAGTATTTCATGAAGCCCCCCAAATTCCAACTTCTGGAATAGGAACTCACTATTTGACAAAAATTGCTGGAAAAACTGGAATATGTCAAAAAATCAACATAGCCTACATCTCATACCCCATACCACAATAAGGCCAAAATAGATATATGACTGGAGCTTAAAGATGATTCCATAAACAAATTAGACGAACAAGGGATAATTTAGCTATTAGATCTTTAGAGAAGGGAGGACTTTATGACTAAAGAAGAACTAGAGAATATTATAAAAGACTAAATGGACAACTTTGATTACATTAAATTAAAAAGGGTTTGCACGAACAATACCAACAGAAACAAGATTAAAAGGGAAGTACAGGGCAGCTAGGTGGCGCAGTGGGTAGAGCACCAGCCCTGAAGTCAGGAGAACCTGAGTTCAAATTTGGTCTCAGACACGTAACAGCTGTGTGACCCTGGGCAAGTCACTTCACCCCAATTGCCTCAGCAAAAAAGAAAAAAAAAAAAAGGGAAGTACAAAGCTGGGGAAAAAAATCTTTACAACCAGTATTTCTGATAATTATTTTATAAGATAGTCTTGTAAATTAAAAAATATATAGTCTTAATAAATAAATAGAAGAATTCTCTAAAATATATAAAGAACTGTGTCAAATTTATAAGAATACAAGTCATTCCCCAACAGATAAATTGT